>JAFMPE010061535.1:360-14767 GCA_024759925.1 Ficus religiosa
TGGGATACATGGTGCTTCCAGATAAGGCGATTGATCGGCTTGCAGAGCTTGTTCGAGAACTGCAGGGGAGGAAAAAAGGATCGTCAAGGAGAATTGCTCGTCAGGTTCATAGATTTGGAAGGAGAAATTAGCTTCTTGTAATTGGTCTTGTGCAGATATTCAACGTATCAATTTTCTTTCTTGAAATAAATCATGTTTTCTAGTTTTTTTCCGCCAATATTAATTACTTCTCGTTGATATCTTTGTAGTTAAACCTATGGTTGTTTAATATTCTTCTTTTGTGCTTCTTGCTGTTGTACAGGAAAGTGCATGAGAAGTACTTTTGATGATCAAGAACAACAAGTGCTCTACCCCGGATCGAGAGGCGTGGCTCTTAAAACACAATCACCTTTTTCTTTTAGTTAATTTCTTGTTTCAAAAAACTTTGTAGGCAGAGTGCATCTGAAATAATTCTTCATAATGAACATGTATTTCAAATCTGTAAAGTCACAGGAAAAAAAAAAAATATTACTGAAGTTAATATGTAGCTTTTTTAGTTTGAATCGATATATGATCTACCCAAATATACACTGGTTAGAACTAACTATAACTTATTATTTTCGTCGTGAATATTCAAAATGATACCAACCAAAACCGAAAACGACATAACAAAACAGAACACAAGAAACGACAACAAAATTTTCATGCAAAAACGATAGTACATGGCATGCGGACAATGTCATAAATCTTTACGATAAATGTTATATTTTACACAAAACAGTTGGGTATAGCTAGTCCTGACTCTGAAGGCGTAGAGAATGCAAGTCCAGAGCCGGACTTACCTAGAATCTACATGATATTAATGTTGTGATGAGACCTCTAATTAATTCGTATAAAAAAAACGTCCAACCCAGAAGATAAATCATGAATTTATGGAACCAGAAACTACATAGTGAAATCAAGCAAACAACCATACCATATTCATCAGTAAAGATTTCATCTTCTGATCGATTGGTTGATGACTTTTCAGTTAAATCTGTGGACCATATTCATCTGTAGTACTCTCTTGAAAGTCCACTATACAAAGTGACCTTTAGAAGCGTTGTCATAATGTAACGTTCCGAAAATTTATAATTTAATTCTCCAATTTTAATTGAGAATATAAATTATAAATTTATCTTTAATAACTTTTTTATGTAATGGTGACAAAGAGGATAATGATAAATTAAAATGGGTGACTATCCATTTATTCTAGAAATTGCTATTATTTTTCATGTGTGCTACATGATCACAAAGTTCTTGTGATAATATGAGATAAGTAAGATAAAAGAAATGGTTATACCAAGTTTTTATTTTTCTGTGACTGTAAATAATAATACTAATAATAATAATTGAAATATAATAATGTATATATATATGTATCGACATAAGAAGTGAGAATACTCACTACTGTAGTGCTGATTCGTTTAAAAAAAAATTTTTATTTGCTTTTTTATCCTCTGGTTTTTTTTTTTTTTTTTTTTTGCGAACCATATTTTTTTTTCATTTTACTCCTTTTTTTTATTTTCTTTTTGGTCCATTTTTTTTATTTTGGTCCTTCTTTTTACTTCTATATTTATATTTTGGTCCTCCGTTTTCTCCCAGATGTTTTTTGTTTCATTTTAATCCTTTTTCATTTTTTTAGGCCCAACTTTTTTTTCATTTTAGTCCTTCTTTGTGTTAATAATTTCTTTCATTTTAATCCTTCTATCTTTTTTATTTTTTTCCCGTGTCTTTTTCTTGGGTCTTTTTATGTCCTTTTTTTTTTTTTTTTTTTTTTTACTTTTTATTTTAATTTTTATCTACTTAGATAAATTTTTTCAAATTTATCCCATATATACATTACACATATTTACTCTAGTATATGTAAGAAAGATGAATCAAGAAGCACCTCTCCCTCTTTTTCTTCTTTTTTCCATAAATTAAACGTTTTATTCATATATATTAGCTGTTGTAATTATTTATTACCTTTTGCACTGTTGCTAAAAGACATGATTCATGACTACGTCATAACACTGATTTCCAAGTTAAATATCTATATTCAAAACTAAATTTAAAAAAAAAAAAAAAAGGGTTCAAATATCATACTGATTTTTTTTTTTTTTTGGGTAGAAAAAGATCGTACTAGTATTTGTTAGGACAATATGTTATTTATATGTATGCATTTATATTTAATTAAAAAGCTTACTATAGAATAAAAAAAATTAAGTTACTTTAGTTTAGATGACCATTTTGATTCATTTACAGGCCAAAGATTAAAGGACCTCTAATTTAAAATGAAGGAACTATTTTACTTATAGGATTCTTTTTCACTCATTAGTAAAAATGACTTCATTTTTCAGAATTCGGTTTCAATGTTGTTCACAATCATGACGACCTTTGAAAAAAAAAAAAAAAAAAAAACCCTACCGGTTTAGGAACCAAGAGTGACAAATTGGCAATGACCAGAAAAAAAAAAAAAAAAAAAAAAAAAAAAAAAAGGGAACAAAATTAAACAAAAATTGTACATAGTTTGCGGCCTCCTGGCCTCTGTGGGCTGTGGCTAGTATTCGATGCCGTTAGAATTTATGCCCAGCCCACACAAAAATGCAAAAATATATGAAATATGAATGAAACAACGACCAGAAAAAAATGCATAATTTTGGGAAAATATCTTATCAATAATAATGTTTTGACAAATTCCAACATATAACATATTATATGAGGACTTTTAAAAAATTAATGCAAATTTTTTAAGAATAATAAATCATAAAATATTTTTATTCATAAATCTTTAAATTTTCTAATAAATAATAAGTTTACACAAATAAATAATATTATGCTCTTACCACGATGCTGGTGTCATCGATGTCGAGAAGAGGGAGTCGTAATAGAGAGAGGGGGAGTAGTCATATGGATAATTTCGATATTTTCATGTATAATTAATATAAGTATGTCATTTTAAAATTTATATATATATATAAGTATGTTGTTTATTATTGGCCCTTAAAAATTATGTAAAAATTTAAAATATGGCTCTTTTTCTCTCTTATTTTAAGCCCTTAAAAAAATATAAAAAAAAAGTAGTAATATTTTAGGGAGAGTTTATGATAGAGTCTCTTTGAGAGATATTATCGATAGTTACTATTTTTAAACAATTTAGATATATAATCAAATAGTTAAGATGTCAAGGATGCATAATTGATAAAATAAGCAATGTTGCATAGGATTGAAAAAAAAAAAAATGAAACTTGCAAGGACAAAAACTCACTCTCTAAACTCCGATCACCAGATACCGCCCCACCCACCCACTCACCTCCCCAGCACGCTGGCCGTTGTGAAACTCGGCGACCACCCACGAATTTTCCTACTGATGCAATCTTAGCCTCTCTCTCTCTCTCTCTCTCTCATTTTCACTGGAGCAGTCACATCATAAGGTGAGATCGACAGTGCAAAGGTCCAATTGGATCTCTTGGCAGAAAAAAAGACGAGATATGGTTCGGTTGATTCCGATCGTCGAGGGACCGCTGAGCACAGTCAACGTATTGCTCAGTGCAAGGGTTCCGGTTGGATCTGGTGGCCGAAAAAATGGCGAGAACTGGTTCGGTTGATTTTGACCGTTGGGGAACCGCTGAGTGTAGTCGATGTATTGCTCAGTGCAAAGGTTCCAGTTAGATTAGGTGGCTGAAAAAATGGCGAGATCTGGTTCGATTGGATCTGGTATGGTTGATCGGCTCTCCCACTATCGAGAGCTTGTTGAGCGCGGTCGGAGGATAGTTCGATGGTGGTGGTGGCGGTGCTAATGCCGATGTGGCTGCATTTGCTGAGTTTCCGAATGGCAGTGGCCAGTCTTTTGGCTGCAACTCCAATTTTTGTGGGTTTTTTTTTTTTTTTTTATTATTTAATTTGGACAAATATTTTAGAAAGGGGATGCTTGTATGTTCTCAAATTCATATTAAGATTTGATATACCTTATCTCATGGCCATCCATTTCATTTCATGATCATTTTTAAGCCTTAAATTAGACGCTATTAATAGTGCCCCTCAAAAAAACTCTATCACAGTCATTCCTAATGTTTTAAGCAATCAAGTCTCGAGCAGATTCTGACCAATTTTCATAATTTTTAAATTTGAACCATAATCGAGCAATATTCGCAAAGCCTCCAAACATCATTGGTTTGGCTTCTTTCCTTTTTGGTTAAAAAAAATACTAAAAAATAAAATAATAAATAAATAAATAACAGTTGGGTGTCCTCCACGTGGATAAGTCTAGTGCATGTGTGCGGGCGCTCGCGCGCGCGCATGGCTTGAATTGCCATACAAAGAAACACGGCGTGGGCCAAGCTGTGGCTTTCAGTTCACGGCCAGGGGAAGCCCAACAGGCTGGCCCTATGGCATCTGCCTAAAAAAAGAGAGACAAAAGATAAATAAATAATAAATAAATAAATAAAGTAAATATATTACTTGATGGAGAATCTTTTTGAGATGGAGATTACTAAGAAAAGTAAATACTCCAAATAAATAAAAACAAAACTTTAACGACTTATTTGCACTCACCTATTTTACTTTTTTAGTATAATTGATATTAGTTTATTTTTTTACAAATTCTTTTAGTTTTCGTTTTTTGTTTTTTGATTTTAATGATTAGTATATTTTGTTGATAAATGTAAATTACTTTTAATAAATCAAAATTAGTTATTAACATCAAAGTAATTATAATAAATATAAAATATTTACCATACACATGAATAAATAATAAACAAAATACAAAATATTAACGATAAAAATTGATAAATATTCATACTTTTCATATAAAAAATCAATGAATTTTTTATAAAAAAACCTATTTGTTTATATAATCCACTGTAAATTAAATGGTTGTTATTAATGTCTTAATCAAACAAATTGAAGAATATCACAATAAATTGAATCAAATTCTTTATAAAATTTTTTTTTATTATTATATAAATTAGTAGAAATGAAATCAAACATATCTTTATGATATATTCATTATATGAAATATTTTTTTTGAGATTTTTCATTTTTTTTATTTAGCTTTTTCTTATTAATGTGAAATCTGATTTTGAAAAAATATTCTCCTTTTTTTTTTTCATTATGAATATTTACACATTCTTTACAATAAATCCAAAAAAAAAATTTCAAAAATTTCTTTTCTATCAATTATTTTTGCAATTTCATTAAATCAACTTTAGCTTTATTTGGTAAACATTTTAGATTCTTTTATTTTTTCGTTTCCTTTTTTGTAATTTCTTTATTTGTTAATTTTCCATTTTCCTGAATAATGAACTTATCTTTATAATTACTTATTTATGTAAATAAAAAAAATCAGCATATTTCAAACCTATATCTTCAATTTAGAAATATATGTAAATAACCCTAATAATAAATGAAATATAATAATGTGTGTATATATATATTTATATGTTTATATATGTATGTATATATACATATATACATATGTGTGCGTATGGCTTGAAATGCCATGCACGTAAACACGCAAGCCAGGCCCATAGGACCCGCTGTGGGCTGAAAGCCCACGGCTGGGGGAAGCCGAACAGGCTGTTCGAGTGATATCAGCTTAAACAAAAGAGAGAGAAAAAAATAAAAAATAAAAAATAAAAGTAAATATATTACTTGATGGAGAATCTTTTTATGTTGAGATTATCAAGAAAAGTAAACACTCCAAATAAATAAAAACAAAACTTTAACGACTCCTTTACACTATCCATCTTAAGGAGATGAACCATCACCTGAATTGTAATAATGGAGCCTAAAAAATGTGAAAAACTCTTTATATTCTACCACTAGCTTCAACTGATAATAATAATCTTAAAACTAATTATTTTTAAAATTTTAAACCCTCTTTTACGTGCCTATAAAAGGGGTGTGTTGGTATGAATACTACTTTTGTTTCTTCACTCTCTTTTCATTAAAAAGAAAGCCCTTTCTCTTTCCAAACACATTGAATCCGAGTTTTAACCAGCAAAAACACCCAGAAATCTTTTCCATAACATTTCTTCTCAACTTTCAAATCATTAAGCTTCAAGAGAAGATTGCCACCTCGTTAGTTTTCAGGGTAAAACACTAGTATACCACTAGCTTTCAAGATTAAAGTTTTAGTTTTTAAACTTATGATGAAATATGTTTATTTTTCAACTTCTAGTTCCTCGTCACAAGAGTTCAAGAAAGCCTCCAGGCCTTCAAAAGAGACACAAACTTCATCAACAACACTAAGGTATACGTTTTTCCACAAACTAGCAAGTTTTAAAAGTTTTGAGGGTTTTCTTGAAAATCACCTTGAAGAAAATAAAAAATTTGGCATGATGATAAAATAAAAACATGATCTTGTTGCTTTGTTGCTATTTGTTTGACATGTGTGTTTTATGGGATTAAAATGGTTTAACTTATCACAAAATGAAAAGTTTTGATGAGAATATGATTTTCATGAGTTTCTTGACCATGTGGTATGAAATATGTGTTATGGCGGTGAAATAATTTGGGTATGACATCTTTATATGCAGCGAATATTCTATGTTGACAGCTTGGAATCTGGGGAAAAGATTTTTATGGCTCAAATAATGATAGAATGAAGTTGAAATTCATATTTATAGGAAAAATAGCCTTCTGGCATAATACAAAATAAATATACAAATGATATTTTTAGTGAGAATTTTACTAAACTCATGAAGGATAGAATGTTTCTCTCAGCATAAGCTATCAGATAATGTAACCTCAGGTCAAAAATTATTAAGTGGGAAAAATGATGTTTTTGCCCTCGGAGGGTAAAATGGTATTTTCATAAGGCTAGGAATTTCGGTTGAATCAGAGACTTCACAGTCGAGACTAAGGGACTTTAATATGCTATATTTTAAATTTTCATGAGAAACGGACATAAAATGTCGCAAAATACCTTTTAGGGGTCAAAATGTAAATATAAAAATTTTAAGGGTAAAAGGTGAAATTTATGAAAAATTTTTTATTTTTTTTTTAGAATCTGTAAGAGGGATCTTTAAGGACACCTCAAGTGAATAACGTTTTGGAGTGCTTAATGGGAACAAGTTAATCCATTTTAGGGGCTAAAATATTAAAATAATTAAAAAGGGGTCAAATTGTATAACTGGCAAAGCTGACATGAAGGCAGTGTTTTTCCTTATTTAAAGACAGTGTGCCAAGCCAATAAAGTTGGGTAATTAATATGGTTAAGTTTTGGTTTATTATTGGCCCATTAAAAGACAAGTAAGGGACTTAAATATAAAGAATTTTTGTAAGTGTGGTTGAAAATATAAATAAGGTATAATAGTTTGGACAGTTTTTAATATTGCTAACATGGTATTAGGGCCTTGAGAAGTGTCAAGTTAAAATGGGTCTTATTCGATCTTATGGTAGAATGGAAGACAGAATCCTAATTATTGGACTAATGTATTAAAAGTAGAATAATGGGCCAATTAGACCCAATTTAATTTCCATATAAAAACTAGAGAGGCCCAATAGGTGGATAGTAATCTTTGTTACCCATGGCCACCTTAGAGGTCTAACAAAAGACAAAATAGAATAGATATTAATGGATAAAATAAATAATGATTTAATCACTTAATCATTATAATAATCATTAATCATTTAATGATAATTAATTATTTCAAGGAAATTTAAGAGAAATTAATTTAATATTATCTCTCAACTAATTAATAATTAGTTAATTATCTATAAATTAACATTAAACTATATTAGTTGATTATTCTTTCACTAATTAATAATTAGTTAATTATCTATAAATTAATATTAAACTATATTAGTTGATTATTCTTTCACTAATAATTAATTATGGATTGATAATTTTTATAATTACAAATGTTATTTAATTAATTATTAATTAATAATGTTACTTGATTAATTATTAATCATGTTAATATTAATTAATTTAGTAAATAACGATTTAAATATGAGCAAGTTAAGGTTTAATATCCTAACAATTATCAACTAAGGAATGTAATAAATAAGTAACCAATTTAAGAAAAAAATTTACTTTCCTTAAGGATTAAAATATGTAAATAAAAAAAAGATATAATTAATAATTAATCTTAAAAAGGATTAATTAGTAACTAAAAGGACGAAGTCTAATAAGACACTTATTAAGAACAAATAATAATTTTAAGAATCCACTCTAACTGTTGGGTGTTAGTTTAAATTAGGACACCGAAAAGACAAAAAGGTTGAGTCAGACATGAATCCCGAGAAACTTCAACTTCAAGATTTTCTATAAGTACATGCATCACCTACAGTGTGGATTGTGCGTTGTTATGTTTGATGTGTATTCTGTATTTATGTAATTGTTATGCTATGTTACCATGATTTATGTTTAGCTATATGATTTATGAGACATGTCATATTTCATGTTCATTCTATGAATTAAGGACTCATCATTGAGTAACAAATGAAAGATTAAGATATGTCACACCAACTTCTATCAGAGAGAGGTCTTCATGAACGATTTAAGTATGACCTTGGGTGTTGGCGGTTGGGTCACTCCCCATCTTCCTTAAATAAGGTCACACCCACTTGATACGTACATAAGGGCCTATAAGTATGTTAAGAATAAGTATGTCATGAATAATAAGTTAAAAATCAAAGGATAAACATAAATTCTCATACATCTTCATTCATGCTTGTATGATTTATGTCTATACTTTCTGAGTTTAATCTCACACATTTTTATGTTCACATTATACGTAATCTGGGCAAACACCCTATGACCTGAAAATGTCCTTGGACTAGCAATGCGGATGGAGTGATACATGAAAGTGCAGTTGCGGAATGGATACCACGAATAAAAGATTTTGCAAAATGCTAACAGTCATTTGAAAGTTATTTTGAAGTTTAGTTTTTAAATTATGGTTTGAACTCTACTAAGTGTATGGACTAAACCAAGTATTTTGATTTGCAACTTTATTATTATTATTGATGAACTTCTAGAAGTGTTTCTTAAACGTTTTATATTCCGCAATTGTGTTTTATTAAATTTTAGTTTAGTAAGTTAAAAAAAAAAAACCCAAATTTTAGGGGTTTAATAACGGGTTATGAAACGTATCAAATTTTAAATTTAAGTAGTAACGGACATTTATGTCCATTTAAGTACATGTCGTCACATGTAAGAAAACCTTTGAACTTGCATGGCACACGGATGGACAAGTCACTAAATATTTTGATGCAAAATCTGTAACATCTTTGATATTTTCTATGCTCCTAATCAATTTTCTCAATTGTTGTTTTTGCAAACCATGTTTTATTTTTATTTTTATTTTTATTTACTATGGTAATAGTTTCAGTTAAATCAATTGATTGATTACTTGTCAGTCAAGTCATGTGGATAATATTTCATGAGTACTTTCATAGTAGATCATTACGGCATTGATATTTCACATTTCGAACCGGAAATAATTCATGCCACAAGGCTCAATTAGAATAGAGTGATAATCCTCCAATAAATTTCAAATGAAAATTGAATACAATATATGTTGTTCAAATAATTAAATATTCAATCTCAGAACTTTATTTTTTCATAATAGACTTGATATATTAGTGCATTATCAATGTTCTGATTGATTGACTAATGACTTTTCAATTCAATTACATGGACCATATTCATTAATACTAGTGACTTTTGAAAGTTGATTGAAGGGAGCGACCATTAGAAGTCTTGCTGTGAGAAGACCTCTGGACTTGTCAGGCTCTTCTTCTGCACAACACACCGGTACATAAGTTACTAAAGACTTTTCTACAAAATCACTAAAGTAATATAAGTTAGCCAAAAATCAAGGGGGGAAAAAAACCCCTTCATCCTATAATTTTGTATTTAACTACTTATGATTATGGGAAAAAAAAAAAAAGAGTAATCATTAAAAACTCTACATATATATCGTGATAAGTATATGTACTTTCATAGTAGATCATTAAAGCGTTGATAGTTCTAATTTGTGGTGTGTTTTGCTAATTTTGTATGTTATATCTGCAACTGCTGCTCTGCTTTACTTGAATTGAAGTGAGACTCTTATGCCAATTTCTCAATTGATAGTCCAATAGATTAAAGGAAAAAAAAATTACGTTTAAACTAACGTAACAAATAGTTTATTTGTGTTTCACACTGATACAGACCCAAAAGAGACAAAGAAATATTAATGGAAGAGAAAATTTTGATAATTCGAGAAATCATGGCCTTTGAAGATAATTACGGTTCGTTCAAGGGAATCAAAACCTCCCACACAAACTCAATGTTTGAGAAAAAAAAATATTCAGCACTCCTTTCTCATTAATTCATGAAATTTAAATACAAAAAGATTACACTTGATCCCACTTCACCACTAACACACACTACACTAACTAAAACACCTACATAATGCATATTATAAAATAGGAACAAGTTACTAACAAATACTAAGAATCTTAGTTAAAATAAAACAAATAAAAAAAAATAACCTAACTTCTAGGTTCGTAACATATATGATATTCATGGTTTCTCATTTAATTACACTACAAAAATCCCTTCGTAACGAGTAGATTCATTAATAAGGGGAATGTTGAAATTTATTTTATTTTTCTTCTTCTTATATTATTATTATTATTATTATTATTATTACTATCAAGCGGTCCAATGAGATAATATATTCTAATATTGATTTTCTCTAAATGCTGAAAATCATGGATCACCTAACTTTAAACATTTGGAAAAAAGTGAAGCTCTTTGTCTATTCTAGAACAAACTATGTGTGGAATTCCAAATACAATGACATTGACTACTGAGCAATGACGAAGATTATTTGATTCTTTTCTCGCTTCTCGGTATTATTTAGTAAATTATGAACCACTTGATTAGTGATACTTACAAAATATCAGCCGAATTGCATTGAAATTTGGAAGTGGGCAAGACCTGATGAAAAAGAAAATGCCCAGCCAAAAAAATAAGTTAGATGTCCCTGTATTTTGTCTTGCTAGATTGACGTTTGACTTGTATTCTATTTCACTTTCTTAAAAAAATTTTCCACATAATGTCTGACAGGGAACAATCATAAAGATTATAACTTTGGAAATTCGATACATGATGGCTGGTATAAGATTCTGCCTAAATAAATATCCAGAATATTATAGTTTTTTTTTTTTCTGGAATTTCTATTGTTAAAAAAAAAATAGCAGTAATGCTGAATTAGCAAAATAAATCAAAATCGTAATTGGAAAAGTATTGCAATGAAGTACTTTTTTTTTTCCTGCTTGGAAGAAAACGTTTAAGTTTCAACCGCTTTGGAATATTTGTTCCATATAATTTGGATTGGTCATTTAAATATGTATTTGAGAATCAAATATTTTAGATGTAATTCTAATGGTATGAAATGATTTATTTAACAATATAAAAAGAAAATAAAATGTTATCCGTCACTCTTAAATTTAACTCCATTTGAGTATATATGCAACAATGATATTATTATTTAAAAAAAAATCTATATAATTACAAATTTATAGTATATCTTGTATTGTAAAATATTTTCACCGAGTTAAAGAAGGACTAGTCACAAGAGAATGACTAGAGTTCAAAAAACTTGTAAAATTAGATAGTGATAAAGTTGAATTTGATCTATTTTTTATATTAAATTTTAAATAAGAGTACTTAAAACTCAAAATTTAAGGAGGAAATTTTGTACATGATTGCGGCATAGATTAGTGTGGAAAGATCTACGTTTATGCATGTCACAAGATGGCACATCCAATCATCAATTATGAAACGTATTATTATTTGTGTATTTTCTGATTTTCAGAATATTGCATCTTCCTCTCTCCTAGGAGGTCTCTCATATTTATAATTCTAACGCGATTGGAAAAATTGAGGTCAACTTTTTTACTTCCTTGTCACATGTTGATATACAGAGAGCCAACATAAAGCTAGTAGAGAAGACAAGGCAAAGAAAAATCAAACATCCAACCCTAAATTTAAGTAACGCTGATTTTCCACATGACAATATTGAAAGACTTTTTGCCAGTAAAAATCTGCTGAAGAGAGTGTTGATGATTACATGTCTTGCCGTAAGAAGACCTCTTATATTGTCATGTCCCGATCCGGATAAAATTGATGGTCTCTAAATTTATGTATTTCATAGTACTATCCCCAAATAAATATGGGTACGAGTTCCAAAGCCCACTAAGTATTCCAATAGTTTTTAGGGAAAATAATCAAAACACCCTCTATGTTTAGTCTAAATACATTTTCTCATCTTATTATTATTTAAATACCCAAAACAACCCTTAAAATTAGTCACAAAATAACTAGAAACAATAAAAATTTTAAGATCTCAAACTTAGCTTTCCCAATTTATTTTAATGTGATAACTAAGACATTTTTTTTAATTTAAGAAAATGACCCATAATTATTGTTTAACTGTTAAAAATATATTAATATTAATTAATAAATAATTGACTATAATCAATGGTCAATGTGACAGTTTTCAGTCTTTACAAGAAATATGATAGTCTGTGCAGTCTTACATCAATCTTCCACATAGGACTTTGCAAGTCAAAATAATATTGGAATGTTTGATTAGAACTAAACTTGATTAATTTTCTGCTAATCAATTTGTTTGCTTTCTCTAATTTATGTTGTGTTTTGCTAGTACTGTACATTATATCCGTATCTGCTGCTCTACTTTTTTTGAATTGAAGTGAGACTCTTACACCAATTTCTCTTTTTTATATGTCGTTTTCCGTTCATTGCTGTTTTTGTTTGCAATTTTTGTTGTCGTTTTATGCTGTCTTTAATTTTTAGGTAGTTTGATGCATTTTTTGTCGTTTTCAAGTTAAGAGCATTTTTTTTCTCCCTTAACTTGCACTCTGAGGTATATTTTTTTCTGTTATCTGTGGGCTTATTTTCATATTCTCATGCCCTCGTTTTAAGTATTATTAGAGTGTCGTTTGTGATATTGATTGTTGTCTGGTAAAATTGTTGTTATGCTAGTGTTTCCATATTTAACATATGCAGTACTACGTTTTCTTGAAGAATTAACATGCAATTCTAAGCAATCAAAAGTTCAGTCTCGCTATTTATGATGTTCATTTTTGTTGTTTAAACATGTTTTAATATCTATTGATTTTATCCAATCGGAGAGATGGAAATTTCTTGCGGTCCGGTTTAGGACTAGTTCTCAATGGATAGTCCAAAAGACTATTATTACATATATATATATATATATATATATATATTCGTTTGTGTTTCACTTGATTATTCATGGTTTGTCATTTAATTATACTATAAAAATCCCTTTGTAACTAGTAGATTCATCAATAACGAGAATGCTGCAATTTTTTTTCTTCTTTTTATATCATTATTATTTTCATTTTTGACAAGCGGTCCAATAAGATAATATATTCTAATATTGATTTTCTCTAAATGTCAAAAATCATGGACCGCCTAAATTTGACATTTGGCAAAAAAGTCAAGCATTTTGTCTATTTAAATTTTGGTCATTTCAATATCTACTTTTAGAACAGAATATGTGTGGAATTCCAAATACAAATGATATTGACTAATATTGAGCAATGACGAAGTTGATTTCATTCTTTTCTCACTTGTTGGTATTACTCAGAAAATCATGAACCACTTGATTACTGACACTTGAAAAATATAAGCCAAATTGCATTGGAATTTGGAAGTGGGCAAAGGTTTGATTAAAAAGAAAATGTCCAGTCTAAAAAATAAATTAGATATCCCAGTTTTGTCTCACAAGAAAAGACTTTTAACTTGTATTCCATTTCACTTTCTTCAAAACATTTGTCCATATAATGACCGACAAGTAACAATCATCAAGATGATTAGTTTGGTAATTTTGTACATTAAAAATTAGCTGTAACGCTCAAATTAGCAAAATAAATCAAAATTGTAATTGAAAACGTATTTCAATGAAATAGATAGTTTCTTATTTATTTATTTATTTTTATTTTTGCCCTGCCTCCGTTCTTTTAGCTAGGGAACGGATTCAAAAAGATGAGAAACTAATATGGTCAGTCAATTTTAAAATAAATATAGCCTCCTCTAATGGAGCTGAATATTCCACATTGATCGGTTAAGTCATCTGGACCACCCAGATCAATACCTATAAGGAGAGAAGACCTCTGTACAAGCAAGAGAAGATAAGGTGAAATAAAAATATTGACAAGCTCTGAAATTTCGACTCTCTCTCTATTGTTATTTGAAATATAAAATTTTAAATATGATTATTTAGAAAAAAAAAATTTAAACAATTATATAAATGTTATAATTAAAAGAATTCAGAGGAAAAATATACCTCTAAACTAACATTATTCTTTTGTGCTTCATGTGATTGTTTGCGCTTTGTAATTTAATTACACTACAAAA
>JAFMPE010061646.1:9367-23770 GCA_024759925.1 Ficus religiosa
TTGTATCATTCTCAACATTTAAGGAGATCTACAATAATATTTATTTTGGTTGATTGAAAAGATTGTCTTCGTAAATTCAGAAGACAAAGTTATTGTCTTTATTAAAAAACGTGGCCACTCTCCGTTTCTTCCTAAATTGGTATAGTCTATTTAGCCAAATTATTAAAATTTGTTATTAATATTATTCTTAAGTTAAAAAAAAAAAAAGCATGAAGAAAATACTTAAAAAAAGGGCTAAAAGTCCAACCCTATGTTTTCCACTTCTTATTTATTGTAATTGTTATGAACATATTTGTTGTTAAATTTTTGTTCATATGAAAAAAAAAAAAAAAGGCTTGAAGCAAATATTAAAAACAAAAGGTCAATCAGTTCATTTAGATTTTTATGTTGTAGTGTGTATTAACTATTTTTCTCCATGCGCAAAATGAAACAGCAGCTTAATTTTAAAAAAAAAAAAACTGATGCCCATAATCTTTTTTATTTTTGTTTTTATTTTTAAAGACAATTCAATCTCCTCCCCTTTTTTTCCTTTTTTTTAATATATGATGAGAGAATTTAAACTTTACATCTCACGGTGGAGTAATTGGATTAAAATATGAAATTATCATTATGTTACATATGCAATCACGTCCCTTTTTTTTTTTATTTTATTTAGTTGTATATATGTGTGTGTATATATATATATATATTTTCCTTCCTTCCCTCATGAAGAGAGGAAATTTCCTTTTTCCTTTTTACTCTAATTATTTTGTCTATTTTTCTAAAGGATAGCAAGTGCCATTCTAAAAAATAAAAATATATAGTAAGCATAATTATTTATCCGAAATGGATTTACATGACCTTTTGTAAGACCTAATGACTATGAAATTACATTGATGTTTTCACATGTTAAGGATAATGTAAGTGATATCTCTATTTTTTCGTGAGAGAATTCTTAGAATTACCACTGCTTATCTTTTAATTCACATTTGACCATTAAATAAAATGTGAATAACTCGTCATCCTTTATTTGAAACAATGGGCGTTTCTGGTTCTATTGATGTTTGAAATACTTTTATCTTCTCCATATTACTAAATAATTACATGAGGAACTATTGAACTCAATTACTTATTGTCATTGCTCTTTAGTTTTCTAGTAAGATCTATTTATCCTGGAGAGGCACTCAAACTGATCATTGATATATATTTTTTTAATTTCTTTTTTGAAAATATAAGTTATATTCCAAAGCATTAAAGGCAATAAAATCACCAATTCACACATAAAGCCTCATGCTATTAAAAAAAAAAAAAAAAACTCAATACTGATAGAGATCGGTTGTATCAGTTGATTCAAATAATGCAGAAAGAAAAATTATACCTACCAGACTTCACAAATAGAAGACACCAAAAAGGTACACAAAATATTAAGTACACACATAGATCAATAAGAAATCCTCAACAATTGGTAGAAACATTTGGTCAACCGATGGTAAGAAATTCGTAGCACAAACACCACAGAAACAACCGTAAAGAAATAGATCTTGCAGATATATACAAAATAAAATACTATACAAATAAGATAAACACCCAAACTAATTAGGTAAGAACCACCATTCAAGTCAGAAAACACTAAGGAGAGTAGGGATTCTCAACACCGACCAAAGAAAATCGCAGAAAAGGCAAGCATTTGGCAAACACGTCTCTGACAGAAACAATGACTGACACATTTGGTCAACTAATAACAAGAAATTCGTAGCACAAACACCACACAAACAATTGTAAAAAAATAGATCTTGTAGATAAAAATAAAATAAAATACTATATAAATAAGATAAGCACTTAAACTAATTAGGTAAGAACCACCGTTCAAGTCATAAAACACTAAGGAGAGTGAGGATCCTCAACACCGACTGAAGAAAATCGCAAAAAAGGCAAGCAATTGGCAAACACATGTCTCTGACGGCAACAATGACCGACACATGCACCACCATATCACTCACATCCTCTTGTTGACCGGAACAGCCAAAGTGTAGGTTGAGATGATGACCAACATGCTAAAAAATGTCTCACCACGAATGACAACCGAACCCTATCCTTAACTTCGATATAATCGTCCTCCTTCTCCATGGTTGACATGAACCCTACTCCTAAACTCATCATTCGACCCCGATGGTGCATTGAAATTTCGATAAAAACGCTTTTAGGTTTTGTCGTAAACCTAATTAGTTACGTCTAATTATGCAAATCTATAGCTCAAAAGACTAGTAAATCCTAACCTATTTGGTGATCCTAATTAATAAACAAGAATTCAAATAATATGAATGATAATAATAAAATAAAATAAAAAAAATTCAACTTTGTAACTTTATCCTTCATCTTTCCTCCTTTCTTAGGGGGAAAAACCTCGAGTTTAAATGGAAAATAAGATTCATAGTTAATTATTAGTTATTAGTAATTACTTAGTTACCATTTAAGTTAAATTATGACCATTATAGTTAATTACATACCAAAATAAAAGTAATCTATTTACGAGAAACATTATTAAATAACCTATTTACCATTCTTATTTGTGTTCCTCAACTCTAGGTTATTCTCACTTTACTTTTTAATTTAAAACTTATCATTTTACCCATTTAATTTTGAATTAGTATTACTTAACCTATTTAATTAGAATTTATGGAAAAAAAAGGGGAAAAAGATGGAATTATATGCGTTCTAAGTGATCTTCTTTTGTATGTGTTTTGTAAATATGTTAAAACTATAAGAAAAAATCTTTAAAAAAAAAAAAAGGAAGAAGAATGGAATTATATGCAGTCATGTCTTTATATTTGATTTTAATGAAAATCCTAATAGAATGGATTAAGAAAAGCTAATTCAAAAATTTGTAGATAATGACTTTAAACTCCCTACAATTGAGATTTTAAACGTACAAAATCGGGGCTGCCCAATTTCTTATTCAAATAATAAACACTAAATTAGTGTAAATTATAAACACTGAACATGAGAATAATAGTGTGCAGAGATTTAGGATTTAACAAACCAAATTAATTATTTATTTTTAAAAGGGTATCTATTCATACACCCATATTAATCAAATTATTTAATTACAAAAAACCCTCAAATAAAATGACATAAATGCGCAACTATTATTGTTATAAGAAAAAGAAACTCAATGTGTTATTCTTTTTTTTTTTTTTTTCCTTTCCACACACACCTATATATCAAATCCCCCAAATAAACAACGTATAAATATTTCAATTTAAAAAAAAAAAGAGAATTAAATATTTCAAAAATTACTTTTCGATGAGTATTTCAAAAAAATTACATTAAATTATGTTAATCTTCTTTATAATAGTTTTACTATTATGTCTTTTTAACTTGTGCTATGCCTTATTTATCATTTAGTTGGTTTTTTCGCATTTAAATATCAACGATGATTCTTGGTTCGTGACTTCGTGTATAGTTGCACGAAAAAAAAAAAAAAAAACTTTGTTAATTTACTTCTATGTTTTAGTGCCTTGTTGTTGTATGATATAATGCTTTTTGATGGTTTTTTTTTTTTTAACCTTCGAATATTAGATTTACAGTTTGGTTATATCTGTGTGTGTGTGTATAAATGTATATGAATTTCTTTTAGCAGAAGCTATAGATGCACTGATAAATTGATATGTATTTATGCCATTGATATTTGTTAATGTCGCAGTAAAATAGGTGTGAAAAGAAATTTAAAGTAGTGAAGTAAGTTTTAGATTATGAAAATAGTTAGGGAAATTTTTGGAATACAAGAGTGTGTGATAGATCAATTTAGCCTCGTTTGGTGAATAAGTTCAAATTGTATTTTTTCATCTCAATTTTTGTTTTTTTCTGAAAAAATTTTTGTTTTTTCCTAAAAAGTTAACAAAAATTTTCAACTTAAACTGTATTTTTTCAACTCAAACTCATTCACCAATCGGACTATCAATAATTTTAAATTTAATAGAGGTGCGTGTTTAAAAAGGAGATTTGGAAGATAAAAAAGTGTGTGCTAATAGACTCACTTTTTGGAAAACATGAGAATCTCTTGAATATTTTGGTTGTCTATATTTGACTATTGACTACTAAAAATTTTACAAAAAGTTCTACCTGATGTGATCCTTAAAAGAATATTGTTAATAAGAAAAGGTTAGAGATGTCATTCCACTGTCACATGATCACGCAAACATTGCACTAAAGATGATCTTAACTGTCCATTTAGAATGAATCTTGTGGTAAGATCTAGATGGATGAAGAAAGGGGAAACAATTGTCCTTTCTCAAACTTTTGTTTATTTATTTATTTATTCATTTTTGGTTAGGAGAACTTCTTTTTTTAGGATCCGTTTGGACTGATCACTCTAGTTGATATTTTTCAAAATTTTTATTGTTTTTTTTTAAATTAAAAAAATCAATTTTATTATTTACATATCTAAATATCTCTTAAGAACTCAAAACTTTAAACTTGCATTTGATTTATTGGTTAGAGATGAAATTTTAAAGTTATAGTTGGTTGACTTTTTAAAAACTAGTTATAAATTTTGTTGATTTTTCAGAAAAAGATAAAAAATTGATATGAAAAAGTACATTATGTTCGAGTTGAACTTAAATGCCAAACAAAGACTAAAAGTTCATAATTTTTTTTTTAATTTCAAGTCAAAATAAGACAAACTAAAAAGAATTATTTAGAGTGACAAGAAAAATGAAATAAGAGTCATATTGTTATTTTTCTGAACACAATGGAGGTCCTTTTTTTTTTTTTTTTTTTTTAACTATCACAATTCATTTACGACCAAATGCACAATTTCAGATATTCACTAGTTTTCAATCAAATTATTTCCAAAATCCAATAGGAATGTACGCTGAAAATGCCTCCAAATTTTATTTATTTATTCTATTTTTGATGATAAGGAGAACTTATCATTGAAGGAAAAACAAGCATTATTAACTTCAACCAAAAGAAAAGAAAAGAAAAGAAAAGAGTAGCTAATAGTAACATCCAAACATGAATTTGAGGAGAAAATTATTGTACATCCTAATTTTTAGGACATTTCATGTATAAATCTAACCATTAAATGATTAAAAGAAATTAAGTGAAAAATGTTGATTAAGCGTGCGTTTGTGCATTATTCCGGAAATAAAATTTTCATATTAGTTTTTGTCTTTTTTTAAAAAATCAATAAAAATTATTATTAGTTTTTTTAAAAATCAATCGGTTCTAATTTAAAAATTTTATTTTTAATCGGTGCACAAAACACAACGTTATTTTTTTTCAATCATTAAACAGTAAAAATTGAGTCGCATAGTGCATTCAAAAATCATGAGATGTATGGTAGTTTTTTCCCAAACTTTTTTGTTTTTGATAGAAACCAAACTTGATCATACAAGCAATCTGATGCGTAATATAAACGATGTACAAGACAACGAGAGCATCGGAATAAGATGCTTCCTTCTAAAGAAAAAATAAAAATAAAAATAAAGTAACAAAAATCGACTAATTATAAAAAAGAAGAAAAAGAAAAAGAAAAAGGACAAGAAAAAAAGTCCACTGACCCCAGGAAACGACATACCTTTCTTGCGGGCTACGTAGTCCAAGCATTTGGCTTGGCGAGGAAGAGAGAGAGAGGAGTCAGATTTCCAAAAGGCCAAAGTGAAAGCCAAAAAAAAGAAAAAAAAAAAAAAGAAGCTTCTCTAATCCTTAAAATTTTTACGAAATTGTAATTTAATCCCAAATATTTTTATGAATAAAAATTTTCTTAACTCTTGGAAAGGATATAAAATGATAATTATCGTTACCAAATATTAAAAATCTAACAGAAAATATTATGTGTAATAATCAAGAAAAAAATATGATTTAACTTACATATGTCGTATGATCTTGATTATAAAATAAGTGATGGTAATATGAATTAATAAGTGCACAAGATATTTTAACTAGGTCGACAACCTTTTAACGTTTTCAACAATAATAATAAAATTAAAATACAAGAAAGTTGGACGAAATAAAATAACCATTCCAAAAAGGAGAGAAAAACATAAACTACTACTATACTAACATCTTATATAATCTATCTAGATAGGTCTAGTGTCTTATTAAAACCTTTTGTAAGAAAAAATTTGAAGGAAAAAAAAAAAATCTAACAAAGGCAAAAAGAATGTATGATCCAAGACAAATAAGATCCCTAAAAAATGTGGAGGAAACAGATTCAATACCTATATATATTTCTTTAATAATATCATGATACGTCAATCAAAAATATATCTAATTATAATATCATATCACATTAATTAAAAAATCATGTTAGTTACATACATATCATAATATTATTGGAGTGAGAGAAATAATAACATAAATAAGTGGACATATAAACTAAATTTGAAAGAACTTATGAAAAGGAAGACCAGTCCCTATAAAATAGAGGAAAAAATAAAATCCAAAGACAAGAAACATGCGTCACGTGATCTATTTTATCTAATTTTTAAAACTTATTAGTAAAAAGAAATATTGTGTATTATTTTAAAAAGTTTAGAGATCTTTTAGTCACAAAAAATATTAAAGATGAAACTTGTATTTGATTTATCGATTGAATATGAAAATTTTAAATTAAAATTAATTGATTTTTTAAAAACTAATTATAATTTTAATTAATTTTAAAAATTGAGCTGAAATAATATAATTTAATTAGAATTCAACTTACATATCAAATAAAGTCTAAATTGTAATTTTGTAAAAAAAAAAAAAAAAAAAAACTATGGATCATCAAACAATTTACCTAATAAATAAATAAATAAATAAAAGAAAAGAAACCTAAACGCCAAACACAATTACCCATCGTGCTCTCTGCTTTACCCGCCTTTCTTTCCTTTCCAGTCTCTCTCTCTTTCTCTCTGCACTCTCACGTCGTCACTCTCTCTCTCTCTAACTTTCTTCTCCGTTTCTCTTTCTCTTTCTCTGTAACTGTTTCTAGGGTTTCACTCCCTTCGATGCCATGAACAACAACCAATCAACGACGCCGTTCCGGCCTCCCCGGCCGCCGGAGCTCAACCGCCGGCTCCACTATCCGTCCAATTCCCGCTCCTTCCCCAACAGACGTCACGATTTCCCGGCGAATAACTACCATTACCGCCCCGTGAGACCCCCGGCCGCCGCCGTTTCTCACCGTCCAAATTTCGTCGTCGACCTCGTCCGCGATCACCGCGGTGGACCGGTCCCCGACGTCAAGGCTCTGATCGATCAATGCAAGCCGGCGCCGGAGAGCTCCAAGGTATACCCTTCTGGTGCCGGTGTGCTAGCCGGGACTCTGTTCTTCCACCAGTGGGCCCCTGCGGTCGAGGCCGTGGTTTCGTTTTGGCAGTCGCGCCTCGACGGCGCCCACAGCCTGGTTCCGAGGCTCAATCACACCGTCGTCGTGCCGGAAGATCTCCAGGTGCTGGAGGACCGGCTCAGAGCGCTGTTTGCGGAGCGAATTTGGAGGCTGATCGACGGAGAGGAGGTGAAGAGGTGGAATGAGAAGCGTGATCGTATTTTGGGGGAGATTGGGAAGGTCTCGGCATTGCTTGGGAAACCAAAGAAAATTAAATTGTGCAATGAGTTGCATGACAAGAAAAAGAGGCTTACTTGCGAGAAAGACTTGGTGGAGAAAAGAGTTAAGGAATTCAAGTCGGCTATGAATTGTATTCTTGCTTATCTCGAGGGGAAAAGTTTGGAGAAGTTTGGCGAGGATGTTATACAGGTTCTCAGGTTGGAAGGGAAGTTCGATTGGAGTCAAATTCATTTCTTGATTTTGCGGGAATGTCGCCGGCTCGAAGAGGGGTTGCCCATTTATGCTCATCGGCAGGAAATACTGGAGCAAATTCATAGCCAACAGGTAGCTTCAAATTTCCTGGGTTTTCATGATTTTGTAGGTTATATCCTTAATGGAAAAGATAATTAAATTGTTATTTTACCACACTTTATTCATTACCTAGATTTTCCATGTTCATAATTTGGAGGTTATGTTAAACTTGAAATCTTGGGGAAGGCTCGAATTCTTCGCAACAGACCGGTAACGTGAGATTTATTCGTATGACAGTAATTATCACTAGCTTAATTGCCATCATAACGAGATAACTAAATGCCACATTATATTTTTATATGTTACATGCAGGAGCTAAGCTTCGTGATGGATTGACAACAAACCCTGGAAATCTTTAATTAAAAGTGGTTTTGCCTAGTTGAAAAGAGACGATGGTTTAACAATAGGAATGTTGATGGGAGAAAAATGACTAACAGTGCCTACGTTGCTGCTATAAAAAATGTGGGTTGGGAAATACCACGATTTAGGATTTTTGCTTCCAAGAAGTTTGAAGATAATGCTCTTTCTTTGAATTTTCTTAGATGGAAAAACTGTCTGTATTTGAGGTTTCTCTTTGTTTTGTTTGGTCTTTTATTATGAGAGGTTTGGCAAAAAAATAAATAAATGGGAGTCCCCAACTTCGAAGCATGATAACTATTAGCAAACCGTTGAATGGTATTTTATTTTATTTTTCCTTATCTAACAAAGACTATTTTGAAACTAATACGTGATTTCGAGATTTTTAACGATCGTCGGAGAGAATGACATTATGCATGCAAGGTGTTATGGCCTTGATGGATGCATAGATTATCTTACATACCATTTTTAAGAGCCCTATTTGAATTAAATGATCATATATGTTCATCTTCAATTTGACACCCTGCCGTGTCTCTCTTTCACGTTTTTTTGAAACATTTTAAAAATATTGGTATATTAGGTAACTTATTCCACCCGATCCCTTTTCTGTTCTTGTTTTTTAAATTCCCATTTGTGATGGAGTGAAAAAAGAGGGGAAAAAACTGTTCAAGATGGATTTGCAATTATGTCGGTCCATCTTTCTATGTATGTTCTTGTCCATATGTAGACCTTTTCGCTTCCGATATTTGATATTTTTCCCTCTATGTCATTCTCAGCCTTTCATCTGACACTAATTTTTACAGATAATTGTTTTGATTGGAGAGACGGGTTCTGGAAAAAGCACACAGTTGCTGCAATTTCTTGCTGATTCAGGGGTTGCTGCTGATAAGGCCATTGTTTGTACTCAGCCCCGTAAGATTGCAGCTACATCACTTGCACATAGGGTCAGGGATGAAAGTAGTGGTTGTTATGGTCATAATTCCATTGTCTGTTATCCAATCTTTTCTTCTTCTCAGCAGTTTGACTCTAAGGTAATATACACGACAGACCACTGTTTACTGCAGCACTACATGACTGATAAGAGCATGTCGAGAATTTCATGCATTATAGTGGATGAGGCTCATGAAAGGAGCTTGAATACTGATCTCCTTTTGGCATCAGTCAAAAGTTTGCTGTGTAAGAGGGATGATCTGCGACTTATTATAATGTCTGCAACAGCCGATGCACGCCAGCTCTCAGATTACTTTTTTGGGTGTGGAATCTTTCATGTCTTGGGGAGAAACTTTCCGGTTGATATTAGATATGTTCCATGTAATTCAGAAGGCTCTTCTGCTCTTGTTGCCTCATATGTGTCTGATGTGGTTAGGCTGGCAAGAGACATACACAGAACTGAAGGAGAAGGGGCTATTTTAGCATTTTTGACTTCTCAGAATGAAGTAGAATGGGCGTGTGAGAAGTTTGATGCTCCTGCTGCAGTTGCATTGCCCCTACATGGAAAGCTTTCTTTTGAGGAGCAATGTCACGTTTTCCAGAACTATCCTGGGAAACGGAAAGTTATATTTGCCACAAATCTTGCTGAGACATCTTTGACAATTCCTGGGGTAAAGTACGTGATTGATTCTGGCATGGTAAAAGAAAGCAAGTATGAACCTTCCAGTGGGATGAATGTCCTCAGAGTGTGCAGGATCAGTAAAAGTTCTGCTAATCAAAGAGCTGGCCGAGCTGGAAGAACAGAGGCTGGAAGGTGTTATAGACTATACTCGGAATCTGATTTTGACATGATGCTTCCTAGTCAGGAACCTGAGATTCGGAGAGTCCATCTTGGTGTTGCTGTTCTGAGAATTTTTGCTTTGGGTATTAAAAATGTCCAGGATTTTGATTTTGTTGATGCGCCTAGAGCTGAAGCAATTGACATGGCTATTAGAAATCTTGTTCAGTTAAGTGCTGTTAAATCAAACAATGGTGTTTTCGACTTAACTGAAGAGGGTTGGCGGTTGGTAAAAATGGGGGTCGAACCTCGGCTTGGTAAACTGATTCTTGGCTGCTTTCAACATCACCTGGGTAGAGAGGGCCTCATACTTGCTGCTGTTTTGGCAAATGCTAGTAGCATATTTTTCAGAGTTGGGTCTGATGAAGAAAAACTAAAATCGGATTCTCTTAAGGTAAAATTCTGCCATCAACATGGTGATCTCTTTACATTGCTTTCTGTATACAAGGAGTGGGACGCTGTGCCTAGAGAGAAGAAAAACAGGTGGTGTATGGAAAACAGCATCAATGCCAAGACCATGCGGAGATGCCATGACACTGTTGTAGAATTGGAATCTTGCCTTGAACGTGAACTTAGATTTATCATCCCAAGTTATTGGCGTTGGAATCCTTATAAATCAACAGATGTTGATAGATCTTTCAAAAAAGTTATACTTTCTGCCCTATCTGAAAATGTAGCTATGTACTCTGGAAGTGAGCAACTTGGCTATGAAGTGGCATTAACCGGGCAACATGTTCTGCTGCATCCTTCGTGTTCATTGCATATATACAGTCAAAAGCCTAGTTGGGTGGTTTTCAGTGAGCTTCTATCAATTACCTGCCAGTATTTGGTCTGTGTCACTTCCTTCGATTTTGACTTTTTATCCAGTCTTGATCCTCCTCCGTTGTTTGACGCATCTAAGATGGTGAGGCGCAAGTTGCAGACGAAGGTATTAACTGGTTTTGGTGGAACTATGCTTAAAAGATTTTGTGGGAAGGGCAATAGCAATCTGCTCTGTCTTTTATCTCGAATTCGTGAAACATGTGCGGATGAACGTATTGGCATTAGAGTCAATGTTGACCAGAACGAGATTACATTGTCTGCCACTTTAGAAGATATGGAAAGAGTTCTAGAGTTTGTAAACGATGCCTTGAAGTTTGAACGGAGAGGGTTGCATAATGAATGTTTGGAGAAATGCTTATATCATGGATCAGGCTTACCGTCTGTAGCATTGTTTGGAGCTGGTGCTGAGATCAAGCATTTGGAACTTCAAAAGAGGTGTTTAAGTGTTGATTTATATTGTTCAAATGCCATTTCAATGAATCACATGGAAGAGAAGGAGCTTTTGCTGTTCGTTGAGAAGGCTTCTTCAAGTAGCATATGTGCCTTTAACAAGTTCACACCCTCGGGACAGGGAAGTGATGACAAAGAAAAGTTGGGGAGGATAACATTTCTTTCACCTAACGCGGTTCAAAAAGCTGCTGAGTTGAATCATGAAGAATATAATGGATCCATGCTCAGGGTAATTCCTTCACAGCCAACCTATGGAGATCATAGAATGTTCCCTTTCCCAGCTGTTAGAGCTAAAGTTCAATGGCCTCGTAGAGTCAGTAAGGGGTTTGCAATTGTTAAATGTGACACAACTGATGTTGGTACCTTGGTTAATGATTTTTCTTACCGGGAAATTGGTGGAAAATATGTCCGTAGTGAAGCTAATAAGAGGAGTGCAGATAGTGTTGTGATTAGTGGACTTGACAAAGAGTTGTCTGAAGCCGAAATCCTTGATGCATTAAGGGGTGCTACAAGTAGGAGAATCCTGGATTTTTTCCTTGTAAGAGGGGATGCTGTTGAGTCTCCGACTTTTGATGTTTGTGGAGAAACACTTCTCAAAGAAATTGCTCCATTTATGCCGAAAAAGAACCAAAATGGTACTTGTTGCCGGGTGCAAGTCTTCACACCCGAGCCAAAGGATGCTTTTATGAGAGCAATTATTAGTTTTGATGGGAGATTACATTTGGAGGCTGCGAAAGCTTTGCAGCACCTAGATGGAAGAGTATTACCTGGGTGTCAACCGTGGCAAAAGATCAAGTGCCAGCAGTTATTTCATAGCTCTCTCTCATGCTCGTCACCTGTCTATTTTGTGATCAAGAATCAGTTAGATTGCTTAATGCGAAGCTTTATGCGAATAAAAGGTAGTTAAGTTAGCAGTGTCGTTGATTTTCTTCAACAGTACAATACTATTGTTCGCAAGCTGTTCTTGTTTTAGCATTCTTATTTAGCAGTCTTCCATGGTTCTCTTGGCATTTTTGACTAATACATTTGCGACCAAAGAAATCACTTCCCTTTTAAAATGTGGCACATAAGCTCAAGGGCTGATATGCACTTTGAGAGATACTGATTCATAAATGTCACTTCGTGATTATTTTCTGCCAAAGCTCTTTCACAATCTGCTTATGTTTTGTTAATTTGAGTTGTGCAGTACAATGGTTGAGAAGCACGGTATTATTCAGTAAATGATCGTTCGTATGAATCTTTTTGTTTTCTATCTGTTGATAGACTTTCTGGTTGTGGTTGCTAAATTTTCTTTCTTGAATTTGCAAGAACCTTTGGCTGTTACAGAAAGTAAACTGTTAATGAATATGAGATTGATGATGTACTTTGCAAGCTTGACATTTATCTAGTACATTCAATTTACAAAACCAAAGAGGATGACTTCCAGGCATTTTTCATCTTATGTTACATTAGTCGGAACTATAGTTGAGGCTGAAATACCGAGTTTAGTGAATACTTTATAAATTTAGTGCTGTTTCTCTCTCTTGTTAACTCTAAGCCCGTATTTATTTATTTATTTGTGTTTCCCGGAATTATTACTGAAGTAACGTACTTATACGAATCAACATGGTTTCCTATCGAAATGATTTAGTGTTTGATTCCATGTTTTTTCTTGCTTGTAGGTGTAGAATGCAATCTAGAGAAAAATTCTAATGGTTCGTACAGGGTAAAGATTTCTGCCAATGCCACAAAAACTGTTGCTGAGGTGAGAAGACGTGTAGAGGAGCTTATGAAAGGGAAGACCGTAGACCACAAGAGCCTCACTCCAACTGTTATGCAGCTTCTGTTCTCCAGAGAGGGCATCAATCTTATGCACACAGTACAACGAGAGACGGGAACTCACATTTTCTTTGAGAGGCATAGCCTGAATATACGTGTCTTCGGTTCTACTGACAAGGTTGATGTGGCCCAGCTGAAACTGATCGACTCCCTTCTAGCTCTCCATGAAAGCAAGCAACTTGAAATTCATCTTCGTGGGAACTCTCTACCACCTAATTTGATGAAAGAAGTGGTTAGTAACTTTGGGCCAGATCTTCGTGGGCTTAAAGACAAGGTACCGGGGGCTGATTTTAGTCTAAATGCTCGTAGACATGTCATACTCATGCGTGGTGACAAAGAGCTGAAGCCAAAAGTAGAAGAGATAATTTATGAGGTTGCGCAGTTAAGAAGCGGTTCTGCTGAGAGAGACGACAACGATGGAAGTTGCCCAATTTGCTTGTGTGATATTGAGGATGCTTACCAGCTTGAAGGCTGTGTGCACAAGTTTTGCAGATTTTGCTTGTTAGACCAGTTCGATTCTGCGATAAAGAACCAAGATAGTTTCCCGCTCCGCTGTGCCTATAAAAATTGTGGGTCTCCAATTTTGGTCACAGATCTAAGGTCTCTCTTGTCGAGTGAAAAGCTAGAGGAGCTCTTTAGGGCATCTTTGGGGGCATTTGTGGCATCTAGTGGGGGCACTTACAAGTTTTGCCCGTCTCCCGACTGCCCTTCTGTTTATCAGGTGGCTGATCCTGGGACTGCTGGTGAACCATTTGTCTGCGGTTCTTGTTATGCGGAGACGTGTACTCGGTGTCATCTGGAGTATCATCCTTACGTGTCATGCGAGAGGTACCGAGAGTTCAAGGAAGACCCAGATTCATCCCTGCATGAGTGGCGGAGAGGAAGAGACAACGTGAAGAACTGCCTCATCTGTGGACATACAATTGAAAAGATAGATGGCTGCAACCACATAGAGTGTAGGTGCGGAAAACATATTTGCTGGGTCTGCTTGGAAGTTTTCGGTAGCAGCGACGAGTGCTACAGCCATCTGAGGAATGTGCACATGGCAATTATTTGAGCTTGAAAACAATTTATCTAAGTTCAAGCTTGTGTCATTCAAGCAAGAAAAAAAGTTCAAGCTTGTGTCAATAATTTTCACTGTAGATAAAGGACGACTTCTATATATAGTTGTATTTATACATGCAATAGATGTAGGCGTTTCGGCCTATGGATCTTGTACATATTGCGACTTTGCTGCCTTTTCAATCTTCCAGTTGGCATAGAGCTCTCTTTACCATAAAAATTGCAGGGCTTCTCTGTACATGTGCTTTAACATAAGGCCAATTGAAGTTTCTACGTTTCCGTTTCCATCTCCATTTCTCTC
>JAFMPE010061757.1:0-14401 GCA_024759925.1 Ficus religiosa
TTTTCATAAAGAATTCATTGGTTTTTTAATATGAAATGTTTGAATATTCATCAACCTTTACCGTTAATATTTTGTGTTGTGTTTATTATTTAATATGAACCATCATCTTTATAGTAAATATTTTATTTTTATTGTAATTACTTTGATGTTTATAACTAATTTTGGTTTATTAAAGGTAATCCACATCTATCAACAAAAAATACTCATCATTAAAATCAAACAACAAAAAAAAAAAGGAAAAAAATAAAAGAATCCATATAAAAATAAAATTATGCCAATTATGATAAAAAGGTAAAATAGATACTACAAACATTTACCTATTAAACAATAAACATATGCTTAAAATTATTGAAAACTTTGACATGTTTAAAAACGAGACTCTAAAAATGGACCTTTTATGTAATTATTTATTATTATTATTTCGACAAAAAGATGCACATTCAGATGTGAAATATTGGGTTCTGTATATTATTTGAACAATAAATTTAAAACAAAGATCTAAATAGGGAAGTATCCTTGCATTTCAAATTATTAGTGTGAGATAAGATATTCACATTTGGTACATTTATCGAAGTGTTTAAATTTTAGGTTTAGATTGATTGTACGTTTATCGAAGTGTTTAAATTGCTTGAGTTAAAAAGTGTAAAAACTTGAAATTTGTTTAGGAAAAAAAATCAATATGTAGCTTATTTTGTTCATTTCAAAATTTTATGTAATTTAAAAAAAATCATCTTATTTGGACTTATCTATACAAAGTTATGTACTATTAAAGTTTAAGTTATAAAATTATGTGAGTAGTAAAACTAAAGAAAAAATATAAAAATTAAATTATAAAAGTATAGCTTGGATCGGAGGTCGTATCTTTACATTTAAAATTGTTAATGTGAGATAAGATAATGGTATCTTTACATTTCAAATTGTTATTGTGAGATAAGACATTCACACAAATATAAAATTCTATTTGCCAGGGGGAAAAAAAAAAAAAGATTTTCTTCTTGAGGGTTGGGATCTATGTGCCCAGTGCCTTTCTTTTTTTTTTTTTTTTTTTTTTTTTTTAACTTTTTTCATTTTGCAGATTTTCCTTTACATACAATGGAACAATCATTTTGTATTGTTTTGTCGCACCTACTTACCTCTACGGAGTTGCTTTTTTTCCATTAAAAAACAAGTAAATTGACCATCATGATTCATGAAGTTAGTAGGACTTCAACCTCAACCAGGAGGCAATGTTTTGACTTTAAATTGGCGATTTTATTTCAAATTCCAAGTAGTCAAACAGGAGAATTAGAGTTCAACTTGAAATCTACTAATCTTTTAATAGCCGCCAAACAAATTCCTTCAAATTTACGATTATTGGGCACTTTTCATTTCGCGGGAAAAAGATTGTTTAGGATGGACTATTAATTATTAGGAGAATTATCGTAAAGACAATCGGACGTCAATACCTACTAATAATCATGAACCGTCAATTATTCATGAAATTATTCTAAATTGTAATACTTTTGCTCCAATTAAATACGATAAAATTCTACTTGATTTGAAGTTCAAAATTATATCCTATAAATATGATTATTATTATTTTTTAAATTCTACCCCAAAATGCAAAATATCAACAAAACTTATCACAAAGACGAATAAATTAAACCGACAACTTGGTTCCCGAGGAAAGGTAGCCACTAGGAAATGTTTTTTGTTAAAGTGATTATCTACTTCAACAGCAAAGTCGTGGTAAATAATAATTATTTTAGTAGAACCTTTTGACAAATTCCAAGCAAACCGCACTACTTAATCATTTAATGAAGCTCATTGGACCATTATGGAGCGACATCGAGCGAACGTTGCCTTGTCAGTAATTTTCACTCGTTCTATAAACTATTCCCTCTATATTATATATATATATATATAGACCTATATATGCCCATTTTATTGTACTTAAAAGTATATTAGCTCTGTTAAACCAGTGGGTAATTAGGGATTATTGTTTAGTTCTCTAAGCAATATGTGTGGAATGTGGGTTAGTCATATGTGTTTTCCTATCTTACAAGAAAGGCAAGGGGAATGGCGTACCACCAAACTCAAGAAAATGTTGACATCCTTGGTTTTGTATATTGGCATAAAGGCTAATAAAACAACTTGTGCTTTAGAGAATGAATGCGAGTTGGCTTCTTTCTTTGACTTATTAGAACAACAAAGATATATTTTGATGGAGAATATTAAGCACACCAACTTAAATTCTAATTCTTGAGTACCGTTAATGTATGTGATATATGAGTTGTATTTATTTTATTAGTAGTGTTTAAAGTATTATCGAATTAATTAATTATATCTACCAATAAAAATATCACAAATAAATTGATATTTAAAAAATTAGGATTAGAGTTAGTGTTCCTAGCGATACTCTATTTTTAAATATGGAGGAAGAATTTTCAAGTAGTAGTAAAAGGATTAAGGATATTTTACCTTCTAGAAAAGGTGTCTTTGGCAATAAGCCATAAGCCTTGGCTAAAGAATGGTATTGGGGATGTCAATTTTAATCATATTATTTCAGTATTAATTTGTGTGACGGTGATTTATCATCTTCTCATTAACAGATATAGTTAAATAGTGTGAAAATCTTTTAAATACGTATAAAAAAAATAATAATTCACATATCATATAAATTGGTACTCAAAATTTGATATTATAATTGATATTTTTATTTTTATTTTTTCTCGATAAATGTCAGGTTGGACGTCTATTTCATTGGCGTCACTAAGTCAATGGGAGTAGAACAATTGCTTAATGGGTTGGGCTTATTTATTTATTTACTTATTTATTTATTTTCTCTATCTATTAAAGTCTACTTATCCACCAAGGGAGGATGGTCCCCTTAATTTCTGCATCGTAATCTTTAGGTTTCCCACCTAAGATCACCATGCCAACGAATAAACTTATTGTAGCTAATATACATACATACATACATACATATATATATATATATAAAATAACTTATTTCGGGCAAGAAAAATGGTATAGGATCGCTTCAGTTACCAAAAAGTGAATGAAATAGCAGGATGAAATCCATAATATGATTTTCAACCAGAGTTAGAAGAGATTTTTTTTTCCCTTTTTTTCCCTTTTTTTTTTTTTTTTTTTTTTTCTGGTTTGTAGGAAAGCCAAAAACAGTTCATTAAAAGGGATTTTTAGGTGAGTCTTTTCATTTCTTTTTATTTATTTATTTTTTTGTTAGTGTGTAAGTACTTGATTAGAAATAATTCAAGACCTGGAGTGCCCAACAGGCAATGGATGATCTTGTGTGTGTATTTTATCTCTTCATTTTTTTTTTTTCATTTTTTGCATTATTTTTGAGAGATATCATGGGGACAACCTAAACCTTTTTTTTTTTTTTTTTTGGGCTGAAGAATCTTCTTTAAGAGTAAACATGCACAAGAATGCGTAATGAAACAAAAATTCCGTTTGGAACTACTTTATATATAACAATTATTAAGAGTAAACTTCTTTAAAAAAAAAAAAAAGACTATTAAGAGTAAACATGCTAAATTTAGAGTTCTGAATATGATCAGGTTGGTACTTCAGTTCAAATAGTTAGTTAAAAGTCAATCTAGTTTTTAGATTAACATTAATGATCTAATTTAGGACCTTTTTTTTTTTAAAGCAAAATCAGAGATTTAGTTTTAATAAATAGTTGGATAGTGCATTTATTTATTATTTATTTTTTACTCTTTTACATGTTTTTATGATTTATTGACTAAATAATCTTTTTTTTTTTTTAAATATAATGCATCCGACTCAGTGATAATAAATAAGGCGAGTTCGTTGAGACTTGAGAACCCCACTAGCCTAGGCTTCTGTATTTGGGCCTTTAACAACTATGACCTAAGACTTCAAGAGTAACTAACACATGGTCTATGTTAAGGTAGATTCTTACGTGCATACGACCATGTTCAAATGTTAAATGAATAGAAGTGAATACTCTAAATAAGAGTCCTCAACTACCATGACATCATCACCGAGGGTGAGTAAATAATTTACTTGCGAATCCTTATTTTTACCCCCTTTTTTTTTGTTTTTGAGAGGTTGGGTTCTGCATCTTGTTGTATAATTATGCGTGGATTTGCAATTAGATTAATGCCTAGGACAACAATCATTAAATAAATTTGTAGGATTGCTCTTAAAAATATTTCTAAATTATTATCCTAATTATAATAGCTTTAATTTTTTTTAACTTCTAATTATATAAATATGAACGATTAAAAAAATCCGAATAAACATTAAAAAATTACAAAAAATAAAAACATGTCAATGTAAGAGATTGTTTCCACGATTTTTTCTTTTTTTAAACTTAATGTTTTGGTTGTGTGGCCAACAATACCTGATGTTTTAGCCCAGCCCTGACCTAAGGTCACAGTTGACCTAAAGAAGCAAAGCCCTTATATCTGCATTTTTTTTTTCTTTTTTGTTGAACCAGAAATTTATTCTTGGTCCTTCAAAAAAAAAAAAAAAGAAATTTATTCTTGGGAAGACCATCAAGTATATATGAGAACATAATAGAGACGTGAGAAAAAAAAAAAGGAAAAAAATGATAAAGACTGGCACAAAATTAGAGGACTACCAATCCCATTAAAACAAAGCAAAACAACAATATTGTTTTCTTATTAACATCCTTGATGAAAAAAAAAAAAAAAAGCTCCTCCTTCCAAATTGATGAAATCTAGAAAAAGGCTTTTAGAAACGTATAAAAGCACTCCTTAGCCGTTGGATAGTTATACTTTTGCAACCTTCAGGAATAAGATTAAAAAATAGGATGCTGCAATTTTTATTATTGTTTAACACCTGCACAGAATAGGGATTAAAACAAACAAATTGACATTATAAGAGCCAACAAAGAGAAGCTAGGCATACATAAATATCCAAACCACGAGCCTCTTCTGTTTACACAAATAAGGAATCGGAGTCAATGACTTTAACAATTTGATAGAATTTTGAGTCACGTAATATGTCTTGACACGAGTTGGAGCCTATTTGTAGGCCCTTTTATTGTCGTTTTATGTCATTTTTCGACGAGATTATTGAAGTTTTCATTTTTGTTGCATGAATAAAACTGATCTGCAGTGATTTTCTTTTTCATTGCAAGCATTAGAAGAAGAAAAGGCTCCGATTGTTTATGGCCATACAAGGAGAAGTAAATATTTATTATCTTCATCATTTGGTACCTATATTGTTTTATTTTGTCTAATTTTAAATATTTTAGTGTTGAACCTAAGATTTTAGACCTCTATAAAAAGACTTTGAATATTAGGATTGTGACAGCCAATTTCAAACTGTGAAACAATTTCAATCTAATCCAACCCAGATAATACGTTTTGTATTGATAATCAAAATAAACAAGAATGGGTCAATGATTTTATCTTGTAGAACAAGCACAAAGAAATAAATATGATCTATAATTAACATTTTATCTAAAATGATAGGCCACAACAGGACTTGTCTTGAAGTCTTAGTCTTTCTGTGATAAGTTATGAATTGACGAGATATTGAACAAACTTAATTTAACTCAACCCATAAGATATATTAGGAGGTACAGATGACATTTTTACTTATGGGTGCGGGTACCCACCTCTAATAGGGTGAGTATGGGAGATAGGATATGGTTATGGGGGCGGGTGTTGGGGGTTAAGATTAAATCCTGACCCCATAACCGTACCCGTCCCGTTTATATTCATCCTTACAAAAATATAATTTATTATATCTAAATATGCGTATTTTTAGTGTTTTAATGTTTTAGTTTGTTTTATGAGTTCAGTTTACAGATTCCTATAATATGGATTTTTTTATTTTAGTTTCATTTGCAGTTATATTAGTGATTATGTTGATAAATATTATGAGAACTTTGCTTTCAACTTTTTTATTCTTAATGGGTAAATAGGTAGGATATGGGTATAGCAACCCCAGTGGGGATTACCTGCTCCACACATGCATTAAATTAGGTGGGTATAGTGGTGGGTATGGAGGTTAAAAAGTAAGATATGGGGGAAGTGTACCACCCTTATCCGGTCCCATTGCCATCCTTAAGAACATGTTTCGCTAATTAACAATCGCTTAGTCTAGTTTTAAAGTCTCTTAATTTTTCCTCCATGATCAAGATAGAAGTTCTCATCATTTGTTTTTACAAATTCGAGTTACAAGGATCTAAGACGAAGTGGTCGTTGAAACTTTTTTTTTTTTTTTTAATAACAATTATATAACGAGGATGCTGCAAATTTTTTTTTTAATTTTTCTTCTTATTATTCTTGTCAAGTGGTTCCAATGAGTAAACACATTCTAATACTGACTTATTCCACCAGATTAAATCATGGACCACCTGATTTTCGTTATTTGGAAGGAAAAATAATAATAAAAAGCGGAGCATATGTCTACTTTAATTTTGGTCATTTCATGTCTTACTTTTGGAATAAAAAAAAGGCATTAGTTGTAGAATTCCAAATACAGGACATAACGATAACATTAACTGGTGAGCGTTGAGTAAGAATATTTCTTTCTTTCTTTCTTTCTTTCTTTCTTTTCTGTAGCTCATGGACGACTTGAAAATTGACACTTGGAAAAATATAAGCCAACTTGCATTGGAAATGGACTAGTTCAGACGAAGAAGAAAATGTCCAGCGCAATAAATAAGTTAAACAAGATGGGGTGGTTCATTCATGTGACCTCACAAATTATATGTACGATTTATTTGGTAGGATCCACATAAGACTATTTGTGTGTGAGTATACAATCCTTTTCAATATTGATCCTTAATGGAGTTCTTGTTAAATATAGAAGATAACATCTTATGTCTCAACAGAAAGACTTTGACTTGGTATTCCTTTTCACTTTCCTTTTTGATATAAATTTATCCATAAGTATGTAAAATGTCTGAGAAATTACAATTATCAAGATAACTTTATGAAAATTTGTAAATATTAGTGTAGAAAGGTCTAAGTTTTTGCATGTCACAATACGGCACATCCAATCACCAATTAACTATAAAATATATGATAATAATTTGTTTTGTAATTATGAATTTACCAAATTAGGGGCGTCTTATATGAAATGTTTTAACAATGCATATTTCTCCATATATCTTTTTTTTTTTTTGGTGTATTTATGTATTTTTTGATTTTCAGAGCATTGCATCTTCCTGTTTTCTAGGAGGTCTTTCGTAGCAATCCTAAGGCAATTGAAAACTTTTGAATATGCATTACTCATTATCGCGAGATTTCAATTTGTTTTTTCACCTGTTAACATCAAAAATAAATATCAGGAATATTAGTTTTGTTGTAATACAGATACAATTAATATCACAAAAGATAAATTAAATATATAATAAGAAAAGAGAGAAAAAGAAAATGAGAGAAATTTCTTATTATTCATTATCTCAGTATTGTTGTGCACATACAAGTTTACAATAATGGAATTCAGAAAAGGACCACTAAACAATCAATTGATTATTAAATATGATTTAACTGAAAAATTTAACTAAAAATTTTAAATAAAATTTTACATTATTTGTTTCAAATATTTTTAGAATTTTTTGTTTTATTTAATTAGTTAGTTTTTAATATTATTTGAGATACTAAATTTTGATTATGATTATTTAAAAATCAAAATTTAGAGTGAATTTTTTTTTGTTTTTTTAAAACAAGTATAAAAATGTAATAATTAAAAGAATTTCAGCAAAAATACACCTCCAAACTAACATTATTCATTTGTACTTCACATGATTATTTGCGATCATGTAACGAGAAGATTCATAAGTAACGAGGATGCTGTAATTTTTATTATTGTTTAACACCCACACCGAATAGAGATTGAAATCAACAAATTCATGTTATAAGAGCCAACAAAGAGAAGCTAGGCGTACACAAATATCCAAACCACAAGCCTCTTCTGTTTACACTAATAAGGAATCGGAGTCAATGACTTCAACAATTTGATAGAATTTCAAGTCACGTAATATGCCTTGACACAAGTTGGAGCCTGTTTATAGGCCCTTTTAATGTCGTTTAACGTCATTTTTCGTCGAGACTATTGACGTTTTCATTTTCGTTGCATGTATAAAACTCATCTGTAGCGATTTTCTCTGTCACTGCAAGCATTTGAAGAAGAAAATGCTCCTATTGTTTATGGCCATACAAGGAGAAGTAAAAATTTATTATCTTCATCATGTGGTTCCTATATTGTTTTACTTTGTCTAATTTCAAAGATTTTAGTGTTGAATCTAATGTGCTGTGATTATTTATATAATTGAAGTAAAAAGACTTTGAATATTAGGATTGTGAAAGCCAATTTAAAACTGTGAAACAATTTCAATATTCTAGTCCAACCCAGAAATACGTTTTGTACATAAACAAATTGTGATATCTAATGATTGATAATGACAATAAACAAGAATGGGTCAATGATTTTATCTTGTAAAACAGGCACAAAGAAATAAATCTGATTCGTAATTAACATTATATCTAAATGATAGGCTATAACAGGACTTGTCTTGAAGTCTTAGTCTTGCTGTGATAAATCATGAATTGACAAGACGTTGAACCAACTTAATTTAACTCAAGGTAGAAGAGACATTAGGATGAGAACATGTACAGATGACTTTTTTTTATTTATGGGTACGGGCACCCGCCTCTAATGGGGTAAGTATGGGAGATAGGAGATAGGATATGGTTATAGGGGCGGGTGTTGGGGGTTAAGATTAAATCCCGACCCCATACCCATACCCACCCCGCCTATATTCATACTTACAAAAATATAATTTATTATATCTAAATATGTGTATTTTTAGTGTTTTAATATTTTAGTTTGTTTTATGAGTTTATTTATAGATTCCTATAATATGGATTTTTTTATTTTAGTTTCATTTTCAGTTATATTAGTGATTATGTTGATAAATATTATGAGAACTTGTTTTTAACTTTTTTTATTCTTAATGGGTAAATGGGTAGGATATGGGTATATTATCATACACAAGAAAAAGTTGATATCCTTAGTTATGTATATTAGCATTCATAAAGGCTAATAAAACAACTTGTGCTTTAGAGAATGAATGCGAGTTGGCTTCTTTCTTTGACTTGTTAGAGCAACAAAGATATATTTTGATGGAGAATATTAAGCACCCCAACTTAAATTTTAACTTTTGAATACTGTTAATGTATGTGATATATGAGTTGTCTTTATTTTATTGATAGTGTTTAAAATAATACTGCATCAATTATTTGTATCTACCAATAAAAATATCACAAATAAATTGATACTTTAAAAATTAGGATTAGAGTCAATGCTCTTAGCACTACTCTATTTTTAAATATGGAGGAAGAATTTTCAAGCAATAGTAAAAGGATTAAGGATATTTTGCCTTCTAGAAAGGGTATCTTTGGCAATAAGCCATAAGCCTTAGTTAAAGAATAGTATTGCGGATATCAATTTTAATCATATTATTTGAGTATTAATTTATATGACGGTGATTTTATCATCTTCTCATTAAATATATAGTTAAATAGTGTGAAAATCTTTTAAATACGTATCAGTAAAAAAAATAACAACTCATATATCACATAAAAATTGATATTAGAATTGATATTTTTAATATTTTTTTCTCCATAAATGGCAGGTTGGACGTCTATTTCGTTGGCGTTACCAAGTCAATGGGAGTAGAACAATTGCATAATGGGTTGGGATTATTTATTTATTTATTTACTTATTTATTTTCTCTATCTATTAACGTCTACTTATCCACCAAGGAAGGATGGTCCCTTTAATTTCTGCATTGTAATCTTTAGGTGTCCCACCTAAGATCACCATGCCAAACTTATTGTAGCTAATATACATACATACATACATACATATATATTGACTTATTTCGGACAAGAAAACTGGTATAGGATCGCTTCAGTTACCAAAAAGTGAATAAAATCGCAGGATGAAATCCATAATATGATTTTCAACCAGAATCAGAAGAGATTTTTTTTCTCTCTCCTATTTTTTTTTTTTTTTTTGGTTTGTAGGAAAGCCAAAAAGAGTTCAGTAAAAGGGATTTTTAGGTGAGTCTTTTCATTTCTTTTTTTTTTTTTTTAGTGTGAGCAAGTACTTGATTAGAAATAATTCAAGACCTGGAGTGCCCAACAGGCAATGGATGATCTTGTGTGTGTATTTTATCTCTTCATTTTTTATTTTTTTATTTTGCATTATTTTTGAGAGATATCATGGGGACAACCTAAACCTTTTTTTTTTTTTTTTTTTTTCCCTCTTTTGGGCTGAAGAATCTTCTTTAAGAGTAAAAATGCACAAGAATACGTAATGAAACAAAAATTCTGTCGGGAATTACTTTATATATAACAATTATTAAGAGTAAACTTCTTTTTAAAATAAAAAAAAAACACTATTAAGAGTAAACATGCTAAATTTAGATTTCTGAATATGATCAGCTCGGTACTTCTGTTCAAATAGTTAGTTAAAAGTCAACCCAAGTTTTTAGATTAACATTAATGATCTAATTTAGGACCTTTTTTTTTTTTAAAAGCAAAATCAAAGATTTAGTTTTAATAAATAGTTGAATAGTGCATTTATTTTTTACTCTTTTACATGTTTTTATGATTTATTGAGTACATATTTTTTTTTTTAATATAATGCCCCCGACTCAGTGATAATAAATAGGATGAGCTCGTTGAGACTTGAGAACCCCACTAGTCTAGGCTTCTGTATTTGGGCCTTTAATAACTATCACCGAAGACTTCAAGAGCAACTAACACATGGTCTATGTTAAGGTAGATTCTTACATGCATGAGACCATGTTCGAACCTTGGATAAGTAGAAGTGGTTGCTCTAAATAAGACTCTTCAACTACCATGACATCATCACCGAGTAAATAATTTACTTGCAAATCTTTATTTTTACCTTTTCTGTTTTTGAGAGGTTGGGTTCTACATCTTGTTGTATAATTATGTGTGGATTTGCAATTAGATTAATGCCTAGGACAACAATCATTAAATAAATTTGTAGGATTGTTCTTCAAAATATTTCTAAATTATTATCCTAATTATAAGAGCTTTAGTTTTTTTTTCTTTTTTTAACTTCTAATTATATAAATATGAACGATAAAAAATCCGAATAAACATTAAAAAATGACCCCAAAAAAAAAAAAAAAAAACATGTCAATGTAAGAAGTGATTGTTTCCACAATTTTCTCTTTTTCTAACCTCACTGTGATTGTGTGGCCAACAAAACCTGATATCTTGGCCCAGCCCAGCCCAGACCTAAGGTCACAGTTGACCTATAGAAGCAATGCCCATATATCTTCATTTTTTTTTTCTTTTTTGTTGAACCAGAAATTTATTCTTGGTCCTTCAAAAAAAAAAAAAAAGGAAATTTATTCTTAGGGAGACCATCAAGTACACATGAGAACATAATAGAGACTATTGTCTCCCCCCCCCCCCCCCCCCCACAACAAAAAAAAAAAAAAAGAGACTAATGAAATTATAGGTGAGAAAAAAAAAAGGGAAAAAAAAATGATAAAGACTGGCACAAAATTAGAGGACTACCAATCCCATTAAAGCAAAGCAAAACAACAATATTGTTTTCTTATTAACATCCTTGATGGGAAAAAAAAAAAAAAAACGAAAAAAAAAAGCTCCTCCTTCCAAATTGATGAAATCTAGAACAAAGGCTTTTAGAAACGTATAAAAGCATCTACCATCATCACTCCTTAGCCGTTGGATAATTATACTTTCACAACCTTCGGGAATAAGATTAAAATATGTACTTGCTGGTCTGCTTTGCCTGCGTCCATAAAACAGCAACAACAAAATCACTTAACTAAATAAGTAAAATTATCAACTCTTGCTTTTAATCTAACAAGTTATAAGCCATGTATTCACATGTTAATCACGAGATTTATTTAAAATCGTAAGCACAGATTTGAATTTACTGTTCAAACATATAATCCAATCGAACAGTAATTTTGAAAAGAGAAGAGTACAATAGCAGATGGAGGCAAACCTCCCATACAAGCGTGTGAGAGGATTTTAAACCTAGAAAGCTCCTCTTTTAATGGCATCTTGGTTCGCATCACCAAGAGCAGCCTCGTTCAAGTACTTGTCGGCCAATTGGACTCTCTTCACATTCTCTTGCTCTTGCACAAGCATGTTTCCGTACTCGAGCAGCTTCTCGAGCGTCATCTTCGGCTGCTCAAAGGTCGGCGGTCCTTCCTTCGAGTTCACAAGCTTCTTCCCAATGGTTTCTACTCCGACACCGGAGATCCACTTCCTCACTTCGTCGTCGTAAACTCTCGCCCTCAGGGCACCAAAGAAATCTGTCATACAACACAAGACATAATTTTCATTTTCTCTTCTATGGTTATTTTTTGGTACAATCATCATGACATAACAACACAACTCGACTGAATAAACTCGATTAGTCATATGACCTAAACAATAGGAAACTCAATAAGCAATTCAACATAATTAATGAACTAAGTTTTTATTTGACATCTTACCTTGCTTGTATACGTCTATATTAAAATGAAAAAATAACTTCAACCTAAAAATTTAATTTCAACTGGTGAATCAAATACAAGTTAAAGATTGATGACGTAACTATTAATTATGTGGTGTAACAAATTGAGAATTAGCCTTGATTAGCCTCACCGATGGATTGGCCGGGGAAGGTGTCGACGATCTTGACGATGTCCTCGTCGGGGACGTTGTCAGTGCGGAAGATTCCCTTGCAGACACCGATGCGGTCCTCGCGGGTGGGGGCCCAGTAGAACTTCTCCATACGGCCGTCACGGATGAGGGGGGCGTACAAGGTGGAGAAGTCGTTACCGGTGACGATGATCGGGACGCGAGGGTTATCTTCCTTGTTGTACATTCCGGGGAGCTGCACGTTGGTCGGGTTGTCGGCGATGTTCATGAGGGTTGCGTTCACCATCTGGTTGTTCACCGTGTACTGTGTGGTCCCGCCGAGACGACCGGCACCGGCGTCGAGATCGTTGATGAAGAGGCAGCACATCTTTCCCTTCTTGATGATATCCGCCGCCTCACGGTACCTCTGCCTGATCAGCTTCGCCGGCTCTCCGGCGTTCCCGCTTTCGAGTTCTCCGGCACTCATCATGATGGGGCTGCAGAATCATACGTTAGGATCGTATGCAGATAGAAATTGCCTTGATATTCATTTCATGGAAGGGAAAATCTAATACGTATCGAAAAATGTTTTGCCATAAACATCACATAAAAACTATTTTTTCTTAATGTACATTTATTTTCCAAGCTAAATTTTGTTTCACAAATTGATAATGTTATTATTATGTTAAATAAAGAAAACTACAGTATAGTGCAAGCATAAATTAAAGGAAAAATAGATTTTTATAGTAAGTAATTAAAGTAATCAATAATAGATTCTAAAATATTAAAATAAATATTTGTAAATAGAAAATTTGTTAAGTATTTAGTTTCGAAAAAATGTTATTTACCGTAATTTATGTAAATTGTAAATCAATTAACAAACTTAGAGGGATTTACTGATGGAATTAGTTATGGTAAAGTTATATTTGTGAGTATGGTAACATATATATATATATATATATATGTATGAGAAAAGAATGCATGAACTCACTTGATTCCCATCTTGGCAAAGACAAGCTCACACTGGAAGGATTTTCCCTGACCTTTGCCTCCCCAAATACCCAAGATAAGAGGAACCTATAATATTGTTTAAAAAGAGAGAGAGAGAGAGGTAAGAATTAGTATACTTTTTCAATATACTAGCAGTAACTCAAAATCAAATAAACCAAATTAAGATAATCATTTAAAAAAAAGAGAGAGAGAGAGAGAGAAGTAGAGGCATACCTTGATGTTGGGCAAGGTCATGTAGTTCTTGGTGATGTGAACGACAAGCTTGTCCATGAAAGCAGGGGCGATGTAGAAGCCGTCCTTGGTGTTGTCAAAGTCGTATCTAAAGCCATAATTAATTTATATGAGAACATCATTAGTAACCTTGATCAAGTTAATTAATTAATAATAACGATGATTAATTATTGGACTTACTGACGAAGTCCGGTACTGAGGTACTCGTAAGAGCTCATGACGGCGTAGTGAGTGCCGGTTTGCATGGGGGCTTGGAAGAGGGAGTCGACCATACCCTTTCCTCTTGTGATGTCTTGTTGGTCGTCGGAGATGTCGTAGGCAAGGCCCTTCCACCTGTCCTTGTTGGTCTGCTTCTCCTCCTGGGGGTCTTCGGCGGCGGCCACGATCTTGATGTTTCCGCTCGACGCCTTTGAGTTGACGAATCTTGGGCTCACTTTCTTCAAGCTACTGCCCATGAATGCCGAGCTTGGAACCGATGATGCTCCGCTGCTTGAGCCATTCAA
>JAFMPE010061868.1:927-15325 GCA_024759925.1 Ficus religiosa
TTTTTTTTTTTTTTTTAAAAGGGAGTTTTTGTGATTATATTAGTTAAAATTAAAAAGTGATCTGTTTATATTATGAATTTGATACACATTTAAAATGTCGTGATAAACATTTGATGAGGCCCAAACTAGTTGATATATCTTTTGAATAACTTTAAAATATCAAATATCAAATATTTTATGAATGAATCCAAAATAGACCGTTTTTGGAATTTCCACGTAAAAAATTATATTGTTCTATTGTGTTTGTTTTTGTTTTTTTTTTTGGAAAGTTTGGTCGCATTAAATTAAAAGTTATCCTACACTTGTAGAATTAAAAAAGTGTGAATAACCGTACAGTACTAACACGAGTTTCTACATCTTATTACAAAATTACTTGTCCTTTAATTGTATTACAAGCAAAAACTTTAACCTTTTTTTTTTTTTTTGGGGTATGGTTTGGTCCATTTTATTCAGTTAGTATTTGACGTGGAGAAAAGAAAGAGAGAGAGAGAGAGATATATATATATATATATATATTTTTTTTTTTTTGTTTTCTAGTAAGATGTTGTTATTAAGTTGACAGAATTTTGTGACGAAAAAACACTATACGACATAATTAAGAAGTGTCAAGTTATCAAGCTATTTTAATTCATCTTTTTTATTTTTTTGAAAGTGAATTAATATTATACATTTTAGAATACAGTTAAATACGAAATTATTATTTATAAAAAATAAAACTATTATTAGATAATACATGGAATCACATTTTGTTGATTTAATTTTTTTCGAATATTATTTATTTTAGAATCATATCATACGTACATAATTCTCGCAAGTTGACATGTAAAAAATAATTAAAAATTCAGTACCAATAAAAGATAAGAATGGACAAAATATTTTGAGCTCATATGGGGAATATTATATTCTTGCTATATTTTTATGTGTACTTACACATCAACAAAATTTACATATGCATGCATGAAATAAACCCTACCACTAGCATTATAAATATAAATTATGATTTTGGTGATATGGCCGGTGTTAAGTTTTAATATATATTTTTTTCCATGATCATTTTTTAAATAAATGAATCCGCATGACTTCGGTCTGAATATAACAAATAATAAGATTATAATAAAAATAAAGAGCACCACCTAAGCCTATTAGTGTGAAATGAAGTTAAAAAAAAAATATATATATATATATATAAATGTTTAGCAAGGGATAATAAAATAAAATGGAGTACAAAAGGACAGGAATAAAAAACCAATATTGTCATCAGCAATATTGTCTTGTTGCATGTGTTCGTAAGCTTGCAATACATGCATATACATATACATTTTAAATAAAATTTCTTTAAGAATATTCTCTGTCCTTGTTGACCCTAAAACGTATTAAGAAAAAATTAGAAGTAATCATCCCTCGTGTCCAAAAGGCTAAAATTTTCTTAATTTAACAATACGTTTTGGAAGACACGTTTATTATCATATATTAATTGTAAGCTATATTTAAATATCTCATATATATTTTCAATATGAATATAATGGACGGTACAATTATTTATTTTATTAATTTTCAAATTCACATTTCTAATATGTTTTTATTAATTACATCTTATACTTTTTTTTCCCTCTCATTAAAATAAAATTTTTAATATAAACAATGTAAACATATATTACATTTAATATAATACATAAATGCAATCTCCAAATACATATTATTCAATAAAAAAACGAGTGTGTATTCTAATCTTAATATTTAATTAGGGGCGGTGCTGTAAACGGGCAAAAGGGAGCGCGTGAAGGGAAAGAGATCTGGTAACGTATCTTCCAAAGTGGTTATGGGGTATGGCCAGTCGCAGCATAATAAATGAGGCAAACAAAAACCACTCACTAGCAATTAAACTCACATTGAGAACTGCGTTAGAGAGAGAGAGAGAGAGAGCTAGAGAGAGAAATATATGTAGAGAGGTTTATTGAGCACTCTTTTGAGCTCTATTGTCAGTTTTGGTTTTGGAGGTAAAAAAGAAAAAATTGACACAAAGGGGGGGGAAAAAAAAAGCTTGCTCGGTGAGCTTTGTGTCATAGGAAAAAAAAAAAAAAAAAAAACCAACCAGAACCCCAAATCCAAGAAAGATAACATAGAAAAGACCGAATAAATCTTTTGCAATAACACCCCCCAAAAGTCCATTTTAGCACAAGAGAGAAAGCCAAAGCCAGAGACAGAGAGAGAGAGAGAGAGAGAGGAAAAAAAAAATGTTTGCTGCAGAGAATGGACTCAAAGGAGACCCAAGGCTTCAAGCCATATCTGAAGCCATTAGGGTCGTTCCTCACTTTCCAAAACAAGGTTTGGTTTTGGTTTCCTTCTTCTTCTTTCTTTCTCGATTTTTTTTTTATTACTCTACTCTGGAGTGTGTTGTTTTAAGTATAGATTTTTTTTTAGGCGAGTACATTTTTTGTTCTTCCGCCTTGGAATCTCTGTGGAAGTTTCTTTGAACACGTGATTTATTTAAATATATATATGTATAGATGTTATTTGTTTATTTACATTGTACAGGAATAATGTTTCAAGACATAACAACGTTGTTGCTGGATCACAAGGCATTCAAGGATACGGTGGACATTTTTGTTGATCGCTACAGAGACATGGATATCTCTGTTGTTGCCGGTACCACCCTCTCTCTCTCCTCTCTCCCTCTCTCTAGATATAAATATATATATACGAATATATATTATTATTTAAGCTATAATATATATACTCTTAATGGTTTATAATATATTTATTTATTTTGAAATGTGGGCAGATGTTATATTGAAATCCTACTAATAAATGTGAGACATAAATTTCTTTATATATTTTTTTTTTGTTTTTTCAAAGCACTTACCCTTCCTTTTGATGTGAAAAATTGGAATTTCTGTGGAACCCTCAACAAGGGAAAGATTGGTCCTATTTCGTTTTCTTTCCTTTTGCTATTTATTCGCCTATTTTCTTTGAATAAAATTTATAGTTTTTTGTCTTTTGGAGCTGCATGCATCATGATTTTCAATGGAGATTTTGAAATTTGAATTTAACAGATTAGCTATTACTATTACTACTACTGTTTTATAGTAGGGATGGTCCCTATGAGCATTCGTTTCGAACCTAAGACCTAAGATCCTGAACCCCTTTTTCCGCCCGTTTAGATAGTGTCCGGGAACACAAAATGCAAGGTTTAACTGATTAGCCATTAATATTGTCCCATTTGCTACATTTTCTAGATTGCAATTCTGCATTCCTCTTCAGATTTTGAAGGACTTGAGTCACCAAATGGAAGGGAATTCATGGTGATATGTTTTTCGTTTTTTTTTTTTTATTTTTTATTTATTTTTCCCTCTAAAGTTTCCTTTGTAACGTCATGTATTAAATTAGAATAGGGAGATTTATGTAGTTCAAATGAGGTTCTTTTCATATTTATCTTGGCATGTTGGCTTAATTTATAGGTGAAGTTTTCAACTTTATCTGGTGATGGAGATTATACGTTGTGAAATTCATTAGCTAGGAGATCGTAGTGTGTCGGATTGGAATTCCACAATATTGATTCTGTTTTCGGTTCCTTGTTCTGTATACATTTCATGGAAGAATCTGATAACCGCAGGGGTGGAGGCAAGAGGATTTATGTTTGGTCCTTCAATTGCCTTGGCTATTGGTGCCAAGTTTGTTCCTTTACGTAAACCGAGGAAATTGCCAGGTATACCTTCTTCTATATCTTGACCGTGACGGGAAACTGTGAAATATGCTATGAAACTTTCTGTTTTGATATATCTGCGGAAACTTAGAGCTGATTTGTTAATTTACTTGGTAGTCTGAAATGCTCCATATTTTGTTGAGGCAAGTTCTTTTGTCAATTTCATCTGAGTGGCTGCTTGGGCTTGAGTTAATGGATAGTTAATGTAGATTCTGGGGGTGTGTTGTCATCGATTTTTACTTCCTTTAGTTTTAACCTCCATGGTTCTCATATCAAGCTCTCTAAAATCAGAGGTGGCTTAGGTTGCGCATCTCGGTCCACGAGTGAGTTTGTGAAGGGACACGGCAGTTTTATTTATTGAATTTATGATGCTTGTTTTGTTGTTACATTTGTAGGTAAAGTTATCTCAGAGGAATATGAGCTGGAGTACGGGACCGACTGTCTGGAGATGCATGTTGGTGCTGTTCAGCCTGGTGAACGCGCGCTGGTTATTGATGATTTGGTAGCGACCGGCGGGACCCTCTCAGCAGCCATTAAACTTCTAGGTGTGTGTTGTTTCCCTGGCCTTGAAATCTTTTGTTCACCGTGTTTTCTTCTATTGATCATTTAGCAAACCTGAGATTAACGAATCCCAATTTGTTTCTTTCCTAGAGCGTGTGGGAGCAGAGGTGGTTGAATGCGCATGTGTTATTGGGTTACCCGAGGTGAAGGTATGACTTGAATCATTGTAGATTTCCTTGATGTTCATCTAAATGTTAAGTCCATTACCTAGGGTAAATTCGATTTATAATTTGTCATGTGCTATTAAATTTATTCTCACGGACCATCTACTTCATGGTGGTTGTGGTATCAATTTTAAATTTAGGGGTCCACCACGCATGCATTTATTTCGCAACTTAATGAGTTTGTTGTAATGTAAGCCTCTTTCAATTTATAAACATACATGTGTTTCAAGTAAACCTCTTTAAATGGTTGGGTTACAATTAAAAGGACAACCATTTCGATTTGAAGTGAGAAATTCTTCTAAAGTAGTTTCTGAGGATTATTAGCTCCTAGTGCATACAAAAGGTCACATTAGTCAAGCATTTCGTTTTTCTACGACGGAAAAAAGCATGAAGGGTTAGATTCCAGAGGAGAAAAATGGAGTTTCATTACTTGATTCTTTGAGAAAGAATATTTCTTGTTTGTTTCACAAACAAAGACTATCTTTTTTTCCCAAGATGGTAAAAGTGGTCTTAAAATTAAAAACAAAGGACACTAATATATATTTCCATGGAAAAGTTGTCGTTTAAAAAACTTGATTATTAACTCGAGTAAGATGCGACTGTCTTCCACTTTTTAAGATTTGCCTGTTATACCATTAGCACTCGTACATCAATTTGAGCTGTCCTACTCGTTTATCACTGTACTGCGTTGCGGTTGACATTTTCTTTGACAAATTGGTAACACTTTCAGGGACAGTGCAGGCTTAACGGAAAGCCACTTTACATCCTCGTGGAGCCACGCCAGATAGATCATTGTTGTTGAGGTACACCTTCATTATGAGTATACCCATTCATGAATCAAATTACATTTATAAAAGCGTCACCAGATGCACATAGGAAGATCTGTGCAATCTGCCCCATTTTAAAGTAACTCATAATTCTTGCACTTTTCGGGATCGGGACTGGTTAAAAATCATTCATGTTTCTGTAGGATAAAGATAAAAGATTAGCTGGTGGCATTTCGTAGCTCTGGAATCCGTGATATCACATGTTTGTGATTTTTTTTTTTTTTTCAAGATAATCATTGGAATATCTACTGTTATATTATTTTCGACCAGCAATAGACGTGCCTTGGTTATAACCTCACTAGTTGTGTCCGTGCTTCAAGCGCAAATATGTATTGTTGTATTTATTTGTCCGTCATTTGTAACTGCAATTTGATAACAATACCAGAATTCTGATTCTTTCTTGGCAATGAGCCTCTGATCTGCATGACGGAAACAATCATAAACGTGATAATACTCGATTGGCCAATTTTCTTGCAGATGAGTCCGAGTTTGATGCTGCTTGGGCTGACTAGGAAAAGAAATGATGCTTGAGCAACAGCCATCAGGTGTTATTAAGAAAATGGGTTACCGAGTTTCTTCTGCCTTGCAAAGGCCCATTTCATGTGATATCGTTTTTTTTTTCCTTTCTGTTGCGTCACTCGTAGGCTTTTTATGTACCATTGACAGTTTTGAAGAATTGACAAACAACGTTAAAATTGGTATTCGTAGAGATTGGTTTATTCTTATAAATGAAGAAGTCTTTCATTGTGGAAAATTCGTAATTTCATGTGTACTTTCTGGCAGCTTCTCGATTCGAGTTTGACTCTCGACTCCATTAAAAGTTTTTTTTTTTTTTTTTTTTTTTGGGTCAATCAACTTGAAAGTAGAGATTTGAATATTACAACTTATGATGAAAGCAAGTATGAAATCATTGTTAAGTATCAAACCTTACGGTACGGTGGTGTGGGGATTTCCGAACCGTTTTAATAAGATTCATATATTATAAAAGTGCACTATTTCCAAATGACATGCTAATACTTTTTCCTCTTTCTGTTTTTTTGGGGTTGGAAACCACATGTAGAGTTTGTTGTCGTTTCATGTCTCTTTACCTTGAACTAAATGTATTAATTTATGTTTTGACGCTTAAAAATAAAAAGCCACGTCTATCTTGGTGTCCTCAGTGTCCAGAGCGTGCAGTTGTTTTAACAATTCAAACGACATGTCGCTTGTATTTGACATACAAATTAACCTTCGTTGGAGTTTCTAAACGACATATAATTTGGAAAATGACGTCATAATTCGGGATCGTGAATCTCATGAAACGACAACATAGCAATAAAAAAAACGACAATAATATCAAAAAACGAGATGAACATTAACACGAATTCTGAATGAGAGAGGTTGAAATATGCTTTAGGCAATCAAACAATGGCAAGATCATCTGATATAATGGATACAATTTAACGAGCAAGCCTGAATGCAATTCAGTTATATTTTTCTCTTTTCCCACCCCTCAATATTCAACATTCACAAAAAAAATTAAAAAGTTGAGTAACATGGTTGTAAAGGAGCCGACTTTGTGAAGATTTTGTAGATCTGTAACAAACAGTTAGCTATCACTTCTGTGAGTCACTATATTAAACAGAATGTAATCATTTCTTTTCTATCCGGACGTGAAACAGAGGATGATCATTGACCAGAACGGTTATACAAACCCAAACCCGGGAGACCTGATCATACTCCAAAAACCATGTTCATCCTTGTTTCTTCTTTTCTAAGAACACATCTAAGACGATTTTTCGCAAGGGCCTCCTCTTAAAACCGAGTTCACCTGTTTTCTTAATCTTACGTTATCAATGAAGATATTTGCTAATATCTTCCTCAATTCATCATCTGATGTCGTCGCATCTTCAATCACCGTTTCATGATCTTCATCAAGATCGGGATTTGAAGCTCCATTTTCTCGAGTCAAGAGTTCAGCCTGGTAACAATTTTGTCAAAAAAATTGCTGTAAGTGATGGTTAAAAAGCCACACCAAAAAGAAACACAAAATTATAGGCATTAAGTGAAGAAAATATGTTAGCCGCATATTTTTTATGCTTCATCAGCAGTCAAAGGAACGTCTTTTCAGATAATGTACCAAATATAACTAGTTGAACCACACCCATACCAGTAAAGCCCCTTTCCTATGTATACTGCACGTATTGTTGTTTTCCATTGAAACAATTTCATTAGTTTCTACAATTGATAAAACCGGGAAAGAAAAAAAAATCCCTTGCCCATAATTGCTGCGTCCCTTTTCAGTTTAAATAAGTTTAGGAAAGAAAGTGCTGCATGATAAGAGGTAAAACAAAAATAACAAAAGTAAAGGGAGTTGTAGAAAGGTACCTGCGTAAGCAGGAAGTGAATTTGGTCATCTGATAATGCCAACAAATCTAAAGGCTCCCCTGGTGACAAAGGATGTAAACCGACTTTATCTTCATCTTTCGCAGGTGAATTCGGATTGCACTCATGAAGTCGATTGTATAGAATCTTGCATGTCTGTAGGAGCTTTTTCTTTGTATTTTCTGCTTGCTTACTCTTTTGTTTTTCCCATTCGAGGAATTTCTGAATGAAAGAAAACACCTAACTTTAAGCATTGCAGGCCTATTCTCTTTTCTTCCTCCCCAATGTTTAATCCAAATCAAGAAAATAATACAACTACTGAGATAAAGGCTGGCAAGTCAACAAGACGAATCATAGAAAGCATGACTACATAATACAAATGGCCCCATCATAGAAATTGAGCGACTTGGCATAAAAATAAACCTGAATGCAAAATATGGTTTGGTAGAAAAATTAACTACCTCGGCTTCAGACTTTTCCTGAAGTGATTTACTGAGCTCATCCTCCAATTTTGCTTGTGAATTTCGGAGAGATTTGACTTCTTTCACAAGCACTTTGCGATCTGCTTTTGACCTTGCTTCTAGCTCCTCATATTGCTTCGACAAAATCGCATGCTGCTCTTTAGAAGAATCCAACTGTCGCAGCAAAATGTCTTTCTCCTGAACGGCGGAATGATTTGTTGACTCTGCACAGGACTTCTCATCCTGATATTGTTTTGTTTACAAATATATTAAACAATTAAAATGAGTAAAATTGAAACAGATAACAGAAGATAAACAGGGCACACTGTGAACCTTTTCAGATTTTGACTTCAATTTCAACTCCATTTCCAATGACTTCTGCCGAAGTTCCTCCATATCCCACTGCATTTGCGTAAACCTTTCCCTCTCAAGCAGTATAGCTTGCTGCAGATTCTCCTTGCTTTTCTGTCTATCAGTTTCAAGTTCCACCTCCAAATCCTTAACCTGAATATATTCGTCGGTTAGCAATCTCTAAACGATTTAGATAATCTGTCAGCAGAAAAGAAAACTTTGAGGACTTGTTAACATTTGCAACTTCGTAGATGTAGTTGGCTCTCATCTAATTGTGAAAATATCAACAATAGATGCAATACACAGTTAGCATCTATATATTTCATAGCCAAAATTATACAGTTGCTTGGTACTAATCCCTCGGTTGATATGGATTCATTAAGAAGAAAGAAGCCAAGTACAGGCTTATGGTACTGCCTTTTTCCGGAAGGTAAAATCTATCTTTTCAAAGCTATATTTAAGTACCGAACAACAAATTTATGCAACAACATCATATTTCATCTATATGCAAGGAAATTAGCGTTAATGTGGCCTATACTAAATTGGACCAACTGGTTGACATCACATCTGAAATTACCTTTGTTGCAAGGTAATCTTTCACAGCAATTTCTTGATTTAGTCTGGCTATAAGATCCTCCATATCGGTTTTTGCCGTGACTAGTCTTCGCTGCATGGTCAGCAGAAGCCTACTCATTTTATGGCGCTGATCTAACGGAAGAACTAACTGAGCACCACCGGAAGCATGCAACTCTGAGTTGCCAAAAATCTCTGTGCTGCTTGAAACTTCAGCTCCTCCAAGAAGGTCCAGAGAGCCCTCTCCCGATGAATTTGGAATCCCAAGGTTAGACATTTCACTACCTCTTAGAGAACTTGCATCACTTCCCACACTCTCGTTTGAGAGCTTGCGAGCATGAGCATTTACTTTACCATGCTCTGGCTCAGAGAATAGATCCATTCCATTACCAGATAAAAATGAAGCTTTAGGAATAATTCCATTCCGTGCATCCCTCCCTACACCATCGTTCAAATGTCTGCCACGCACTTTATTCCGAGGAAGGCCTTCCAGCTGCTCTAAAATAGTTTGCCCCATAAATAGTCCCTCATCAATATTAGCCATGCCATACTTCACAAGTTTTTCTATTGGGCCAGTCAAATCCTCATCCAACGCCAGATCCTCGATACCAAGTTCGGAACTGTCATCCCTTCCCATCCTTGGAGTTCCCAGCTCAGATATCTCATATGCAGTATCGCTTCCATAATCTGATGCAATTGATGAATTACCAACAACAGTAGGTAAGCTTGACTGGGTAGGCAAATCATGGGAATTTGCTTCTGAAGTCTGCGGGTTTACATCTTGGAACGCTGAGAAGAATGCAATGAAGAATATGTATCAGGAGAAAAACTAGAAAACTTAAACTTGGGCTTAGATACAAAAAGCAGACAATCATATACATGATCTAGCAGCGGCTTCAAGTTCAAGAAAGGATGCCACTGCAACACTTCTCGATACATCAATATCAGAAAGCAGCTTCGTCATCCACTCCTCTAAGGAGCTCCTTCTCTGCAACAAAACATAACATTTTAAAATTAGTCATGAAGATATTTGCATGTAATGCATTTATGGATGCTGGTGTGCATGCACGTGCATGCATGAAGATTGCCAATGACGTCTTTTTTTATGAGATTTTCTTCAGTTATAATGTAAATAAGAGATCTTAAAATCTAGGAGAAAAATGGTTTTTCTTTTACAAATATAGTGGGAAAAGTTTTCATTAGTTAAAGAAAATTTCACTCAGATAAATTTAAAAAAAAAAGAATAATAAGGCAGTTGTATTACAACCAAATAAATCTGAATCTTACGATGAAGAAACTTCATATTACATCTAATGCTTGTTTAAGTAAAAAGCATTACCTACCTCTTCCAACAGGGCCCGGCTTTTCAAACGCAACAGTCCTTTGGGTGGGGTTGATGGCAGATTTTTCTTGGGAAATAACTTTTTAAGCTGCAAAGAAAGAGAACACGTCAAGAACGTATTGAATTTTATAACAATATATTCACTAAAAGAGCAACCTAAAAAGGAGATTACGAAGAAATTTCCCCATATAAAATGAAGAAAAGATTGTCATAAAAACCTGGCCCATTTATAAACGGGAATGTATTGACTACATGTTAACTAAAATGCAAGGGAGAAAAGGACAGGCTTACATCGGTGAAGAACTTCAAGAAATCATTGAATCTTCTCAGTACTCCACGAGTCGTTGTAACTCCTTCCGGTGATTGCACCCCAACATGAACCCTGTAGAACTGTCATCGAGAATATCAAAAAACCATATCATAAAAGATGGCAAGGGGTACTTAAAAATTGACAAGTTGAACTGAATCTGTAACATGAAAGCTAGCAACATTTAAAAAAAAAAAAAAAAAAAGGAGAAGAAGAAGAAGAAAGAATAAATCGAAGAAGGTAAATATATATATATGTATGTCTGTATATATTAGAAATTGGCAATTTCAATGTGACAAATCAAAACCCGATTTCAGATCTCATGCACAATTGCACTTCTAATTAAATGTATAGGGAACCAAACATTTTAAAAGTAACTTGTGAAAGATCTCTATTGCGGGTTATAAAGTATCTGTACCATTGTCCGTGGACTCAACTATAAAGTATGTGTTTGTCAAACTAACTATAGTGTGATTGTGTGCAATTTTCCAAAACATAAGAACCGCACTAAATTTAAAATTCCCTTAGCTACTTAGATGTAGTGGTGGATTCTGGCAACAATCAACTACATAAAAAAAAGATTCTTTTATGGGAAATCTTCAAACATAATTACTAGAAAATTAACAATGCTGACAAGGAAATAACATTTATTTTGTTCAAGCAATAAGAAATAGCAGCATATGGCTTGGATGTTGCAAATTCATTCACTAAATCTATCAAATGAAATCCCAAAAGCTGACATAAAACAACATCTAACCCTGGATATAGATAAACACTGGAGATTCATTCAATTTGAATACCACTACAGGATCTGAATCTCTTGACTTTGGAAGGACAACCCAGGAAGGTATAGTGACACAATAACTCCAACCTGTGCGAGAATCATGTGGCCAAACTGTGTCTCGCCCACTCTGCAGAAACAATTGGAGATTTGGGGTAAGAAATAAAATCAAAAGTTGGATATAAAAATGTAGAGAGAAAAATGAGGGGAAAAAATCAAACATAAAAATTACTAAACTCCATTAACCCAATCAATGATGCTGCAATTGGCAGAAATAAGCGTAGCCAAATAGAGACTAAACATTTTATAGCGCAGAGAAGATATCTATTCTTACTAGTCAAGGGATCACTTTTGGGGGAGAAAAATAATTCTAGTAGTAGAAACTAAATAGGAGGAATGTAATTTTATTCAAAGAGAAATGGTAGTTTTAGAATTGTTGGATAAAAGTTCTCTTTAAGGTAAAAAACATAACAAACAAAGAAACAGAACTGAAGCTCAATGGCTTTGCTATTTAAATGCCCTCACCAAATCTTAGAACAATGGAAGATGTATTTTCCAGGATTTTCAGTCATCTAAACTAATTAGTTTGCAATCCAAGTAAGTGTAAGCTTCTATAGAATATCCATAGCATTGTGTAAATGGCGTTGGATGACAACATACAATTAAGTAGAAATTAAAAGTGAAGCCAATTAAATCCTTAATAATCAGTTACTGTATTACCTAAAACAGAGGCAAATACAATAACAGGAATGGGAAATCGTGTCAAACCTACAGCTTAACTTGTAGAGCCTACAGATTGTACTAGTTTATAGTGCCTCAAAGTCATACTAGCGGAACCAACTCCTTTCCGAAATTTTAGCGATCAAGACCACGTAGCAGTTAACTTCTGAGTTTTTAATCTGTAAGACACAAAGATATGCATAGAGATCATATCATCTACCCTACGTGACAAATTTACCACCACGTCACTTAGCGTTGACAATTTAGCACATAATGCAATATCCTAAGTTGTAAAACGGACCTTCCATTTATAGATTGTATATAAAAACAATGTGATGATGACCGACTTTCTCGTAAATCTCGTTACCCTAAACCAATCTCCCATACTCTAGCACAGTACCGCCTGGGGTACAACTTAGTTTACCCACTTTTATGCACAAAAGACGCGATAATTACACTATGATCTCATAATTCAAGCCAAAACATAACCTAAAAATCACCTCACCATGCTTGTAAAGCCTGAATTTATAAACAATATGAGCTTTGAATATTATTTAGATAAAGGAATTATCACAAGATCAAGTTTTTCTTTTTAATTAAGATCGAATTAGAACAATGAGCAGCTTAATACAGACCATTGATCAGGGAAAAGCAAAGTAATTCGCCATTAACCACCTCAAAAAAAACTCGAAAAAGGAAAACCACAACAAAGAGAATGAACTTTGTCACGACTGAATCATAGAAAACAGAAGTCAAAGGAGAATTTACCCATTTTCTCGGGGGAGGACTCCAGTCCATCCCAAGCGGCAGCGGCGAAGTCCCATCGTGCCTGTGCTTCGGAGGACTCCGTCCCTGCATCCTCTTATATATATATATATGTATATATAAATATATATTTCTCTGTCTCTCTCTCTCTCTAGGAATCGAAAGCGATCATCTGACGATGGCGCACACAAAATTGAAAGGCAATTCGACCGCGGAAATCTCTCTTCCTCGCAATCGGGAGCGATTGGAGGAGAGGAGAAGCTAGGGTTTGGGGTGATCGGATCGGAAGAGGCCAAGCAAGCAAAAGGAGGAAGAATAAGAAGAACCAGGCAAACAACTGGTTAGGTGGGGACTCCTCGTACCGAATTTGGGCGTTTCTCGGCTTCGTCGAAGGACATAAAAACGACGACGTACGTTGAAGAGGTGAGCAGCTACAAACAGGCTAAGCAGAGGCACGGCCGTTGCGTGTCATCTGGTCCGTTTCAGGGTGATCTTTGTTTCTGTTTCTCTCTCTACCTCTGTGTCTGTCTGTCGTGAAAAACACTGCCATTGTGTTTGTCAGTATTTTTTTTAGGTTCGGCAAAGCCACAGCTGATCTCGCACTCTCTTTTTTAACTTTTTATCCTCACACACACACACGCACATACACACACACATATATGTTTTTTTTTTTTTTTTTTTCATCTCTATTTACTATTTTGTTTTTTATCATCTTCATTTTTCTTTAAAAAATTTTTTTTATTAACGTGTCAAAGTTCACCGGTTAAAATTGAAATTTTTAAATTGGTATTGATTAATTTTTTAAAAATTAATTATGATTTTTATTAATTTTAAAAAAATAAAAATATAAATTAAGATAAAAAATTTAAGTTGGAATTGAAATATTAAACAATTTTTTTTTCATCTCTATTTATTATTATTTTCGTTATTATCTTTATTTTTCTTTTTTGAAAAAAATATCTTTATCTTTATTTTTGAGAACTTTAAAGTACAATCTTCAATCAATGATGTGTGTTTTTGAAGGTTTGATTAATATCACTTTAAAACATAAAAATATATATAATTAGTTATAAATAACTCAAATCAGATAGCTTCAATTATTTTTTTAAATGCTATTTATTATAATTTTTGATATGATATATTCTTAATAATTAGATTAAGAGAGAACTGTTTAAGTTATATATTAGATCCTTAAAAATTTAAGTCTATTATTAAAATTATATTTTCTATCAATAAAATGCTATAAAAGGTTTTATCGTAAAATTTTTTTATATATTTATTATCCAAAATAAATTCAAATTATAAAAAAATATTTTTTTAATATCTTATCCTAGAATTCTCATAATTTTTGAGCTAATAATTGAAAACACCGATCTCACCTAACTATCTGCATTTGCAAATTGTATAATACACATGTTATTTCACGTGTTTTATTTTTCTTTGGAAGTACAATAAATGTTTTTTATTTTTTATTTTTTA
>JAFMPE010061979.1:0-14393 GCA_024759925.1 Ficus religiosa
TTGGAATCTATAGGCTAGAAGCAATATCCAATGAGAAGTGTTGGTCATTATTTGTGAAACATGCCTTTAATGACAGCGACTTAAGTGCATATGCAGATCTAGAAGAAATTGGCAAAGAAATTGTGAAAAAGTGTAAGGGTCTGCCGTTGGCTGTAAAATCACTTGCTGGTCTCTTGCGCTCTGTAACAGATCCAGAGGAATGGAGAAGGATACTGCAGAGCGACACTTGGCTGGAAAGTTCACGTAACAACATTCTTCCGGCATTGTGGTTGAGTTATCATTATCTACCTCCAAATTTGAAGCAGTGCTTTGCTTATTGCTCAATATTCCCCAAGGATTATATTTATCAAAAAGGAGACCTAATTCTACTGTGGATGGCAGAAGGTTTTTTGAAACCTGTAAAAGGAAAAAGAATAGAAGATGTTGGAGAAGAGTACTTTCAAGATCTGATATCGAGGTCATTGTTTCAACGATTAAGTTGGGATGAATCGACTGTAATCATGCATGACCTTGTGCACGATTTAGCTACTTTCATATCAGGTGATTCCCCTAATTGTATTATGCATCTTGATTCCCTTTACACGACCATGTGAAGGCAATAGGAGAAAACTTATTGAATGGAAATTGAAATATACAAGCTATTTTATAGACCATAAACAGGCCTAACATGAGCAGAACTCAAATTAGAAATAGAGATAACAATCTTTTACTCAAACTCTAATTATACAGGTAACAATCTTCTGAATCTGGAATTAAAAAGAAAAAAAAAAGAAAAATTTCTCGATCTATCATTAACTTGAAAGATAATACCCTACTTTAATACCTAGAAAAGAAAGTTCAGATTTTTTTCTAAACCTTGTTTAATGATTTACTCGGTATGTTGCAGGAGAATTTTGTTTTAGGTTGGAAGCTGGCAACTCACATGAAATTCCAGAAAAGGTTCGTCATTTGTCCTTGATTAGAATGCAGAACGATGTTGCATCAAAATTTGACGTTTTTTCCAGACCTGAGTCATTGCGCACCTTTCTACCATTGAAATTTTCATCATCGGAACACATCTTAAGTGATAGGGTCCTCTCTGACATATTACCAAGACTGAAAAGCGTACGCGTGCTATCTTTGTCTCATTATAGTAATTTGATAAAGCTGCCTGATTCAATTGCCAGTTTAAGGCATGTAAGATATCTGGACCTTTCTCACACTCCAATCGAAACGTTACCAGCTTCTGTCAGTACTTTGTACAACTTGCAAACATTGAAATTGTCAAATTGTGAGTCTCTCACTCAATTGCCTCATGATATTGGAAGACTAGCAAACTTGCGTCATCTTTTTCTTGATGGAACAAACTTGAAAGAAATGCCAGAACAGATGAGTGGGCTGAAAAATCTGCAGATATTTACAACGTTTGTGGTGGGAAAAGACAGAGGATATAGCCTTAAGGAGTTGAAGCATTTCCAAAACCTTCGAGGAGCGCTTTCTATTTTGGGGCTTCAGAACGTTGATTGTGCTGCGGATGTTTCGGAGGCCAATTTCAAGGACAAGAAGCACCTTGAGGAGCTAGTGCTCAAATGGGATCCTGATGTTGACTGTCATAATGCACTCGAAGTACTTAAAAACGTCCATCCTCATACAAGCTTGAAAAAGCTAACCATCGAAAACTACTGTGGCAAATCATTTCCAGAATGGCTGGGAGATCCTTCTCTGTCTAATATAGTGTCCTTAAGCCTGACTAATTGTAAGAAGAGCGACTTTTGGCCTCCTCTTGGAAGGCTACCATCTCTGAGGGAACTTTCTATCAAAGGGTTCAAACGGTTGGAATATGACTTTTATGGAATGGACCATTTGGTTCTGCCGTTTAGGTCCTTGGAAATTCTGAGGATTGAGGATATGGATAACTGGGAGGAATGGCACTTTCCTGAAGGTGAATATGCTGTACTCTTTCCCCATCTTCAAGAGCTTTTTATCGAAAACTGTCCCAAGTTGACTGGTCCTTTACCTCACCACCTTCCTTTATTAGAAGAACTTGTAATTGTTGATTGTCCGCAACTTAAGGCCTCAATTCCGAAGTCTACAGCACTTTGTCGGCTAGACTTGATCAACTGTGAGAAGATACCTCTGGGGAATATCTCACCGAAGTTACTGTGCCTTGCAATTAGAGGGCGTGATGCCACAGAACTCTTATGTGAAGATATCGACTCTAGCGGTACGCACCTTGAAGAGTTGAATATCTCTAATTGCCCATCTCTTAGGTCATTGCTTAAGGGTGGTCTACCTCCATCTTTGAAAGCACTGGAAGTAGCTAAATGCAGCAGATTGGAATTCCCTTTGCTGCGTCATTTTGTATTTATTGAGAGCTTGTCCATAAGTAGTAGTTGCTCCGACTCTCTCAAGTACTTCCGGCTGGAGTTGTTCCCGCGGCTAAACCGTCTCCATCTAGAGGATTGTAAGAATCTGGAATCACTCTCAATTTCAAGTTGGCATGATCAAGATCTCACCTCTCTCACTTTCTTGCAAATCTCGGAGTGCGATAATTTTCACTCTTTCCCGGAAAAAGGTCTGCCTGCGCCCAAACTGATGTGGTTCTGGATCGATAAGTGTAATAAGCTGAAGTCTCTTCCCAAGGATATGCATTCTCTTCTCTTTTCTCTCCAAGTATTTCGTATAAGTGAATGTCCTGGACTCGTTTATCCTAAGGGAGGCTTGCCTGCAAGTTTGAGTTCACTTTCAATTAGTTCTTGTGATGAATTTTTGCGTGGAATGCAATCGAATGATCTTCAACGCCTTTCATTGCTTAGAGATTTTAGTATCAGTAACTGCAAAATCTTCACGTCATTTCCGCGAGAGGGACTGCTGCCTCGTACTCTCACCTCTGTCTACATCTCTGGAATTTCGATTCTGACGTCACTGAACTATAAGGAGCTTCAACATCTCACGTCTCTTAAAGAATTACGTATTGAGAATTGCCCTGAGCTCCAGTTCATTTCTAAGGAGAGGCTTCCTCCCTCCCTTAGTTTTAGGCATATCACAGACTATTGCCCTGTGAATCAGCGCCAGGGGAAGCGTAAATGATATTTGGACTGAAATTGCTGATATGACCACATGGCAGTTGATAATAGAGTGATTTCATGAGCCAAGGTATGATCAAGAAGTCTAACCCCCGCTCCCTTTTCTTTTTTGATTTCAAATTTTTTTGGTTACTTGTTGCTACAAACTGAATCCTACTTTTCTTTGTCCTTTTTTTCCCAGTAGGAAAGTCTTTTCATTGTCGAACGGAGTGAACAAACAACAAGCACAAGGGACAGAACCAAACACAGGCAAAACAGGCAGCTGAAAGCACCAGTTCAGAAACTTGTTCAGCTCTCATGGATGCTTGCAAGAACTTGAGGAACCATTGAGAGTGCGAGGACCTTTGCCCCTTGAAGTTTGTAAGTTCGTTGATGACCATGTCCAAGTCTTGCTTTCTTCTCAGACATGCAATTTCTTGCTAGTTTTCTTAAACCATTTTTTAGTTTTCATTACTATTGTGTTTTCAAGTTGATACTCAACTTACAAAATCTGTTGCAACAATGCAGGAGAAGTGCTTTCTGGTATGCTCTTTTTACGGTGGCGTTTGTCATCGTGCTTGTCTAATGAAAAGCTCACTATTTCGAAGAATTTGACCAAAAAAAAAAAAAAAAAAGAAGGATACTGCATGATGCGGAGATGAAAACAATTCACGACTTTGCTAGTTTGAATGGCAGATGGCTCAAAACTTGAATTCTCTTTAGTTTTGATCTGATTTTGTATCTTGAAAACTCAAAAGGCTTCATCAGATGTCCCTGAAATCATTTTCTCAGGGAGGCTATCCTTCCAATTTATGAGCCCTTTCCGTTGGTTCTTGCAAGAAACTCATTGTTCTCTAAAAGGAGTGGCACAGGTATGATCTGTCACTACCATGTATATATCCAATTTCGCTCATTGCTAAAAAATGCAAATCTTCTTTTTGCTTTGCCAGGAAAGAACTTTTATCAGAAAAAAAGGAAGCAAACAACAAAGAAGCAGAACAGCAGAACTAAAACAAGACTACTGAAACTAGTTTAGCACAAAAGTCTGCTTTCAAGAACTCATGGAAACTCATTGGGATCGGAAGTTCCTTCAGATCTTGAAAGTTGTTTCCAGTGACGCCCATGTTAGAGTCTCCTTGCATTCTTCTGAGTCTCCAATATCTGGTTAGTTTTCTCAAAACCACTCTCTCTTTTGGCGTGTTGAAGTTGGTACCAAAGTTAAAAATATCTTCTTTTTTTTTTTTTTTTTTTTGCTTTTTTTTTTTTTTTTTTAACAATGATGCAGGAGAAGGGCTTGCTGTTGTGTAATAAAGCATACCATCTGAGAATCTTTACAAACAATGCACCTGTATAGAAAACAACCGGTGGCATCGACAGTACTACTGCCGGGTCGCTCAAATATTTAACTGGTTTTGATCTGATTCTATTTCCAGAATTCTACTAAATCTTTTCCAGAGAGAGTAGGCGTTTAGACCTCTTAGGCTTGACTACTCGTGCATCAATAGGCTTGACTACTCGTGTATTTGATGCTTGACGGTATCTTTTTTTATGTATATATTGGAAACAAAAAGAAGTAAAGACAAACGCTACGGATTTGGGCTGTAGAGATGTGTAACCTGCGGAAATAGTTTACCGACTGCATGATAATTCATTCTTATGTGTTGCGCATGAGGCCATGTTTCCGGAAGAATCTTACGACAACTAGTTGATTGTTTTCTAGTCTATGAAGGATGTCAAAACTCAATACAATACTTTTCTTTATTAATGGTCCAACGAGTGAGTGAAATGCTTTTGGAGTTTCAACTTTTACTTCTTTTTTGCTACTTTTTGTTTTTTCATTTTGGCTGCTTTCTTTCATTTCATTCAGTTATTGTGTTGATGCCCACCATGGGCATTGTTGAAAGAGGCATCGAACAAATGTGACGATAAAGGAACAAACTGATGATCACGTGATTAGTTTGCACTAATTATGTAATTAAACACAAATCATGTGCTATGAACAAATCTAATTAATTGATTTGAAAATCTAGTTAATTGATTGGTCTTTGAACTATTCAATTATCACTTCTTAAATTTTTAATTTTATAGCTGCTGTCTGATGAAAACATAGTTACTTACATTTATCACAAAAAAAAAAAAAAAAAAAACATAGTTACTTCTGGGGCCCTCGTCTTCTAAATAAATAAATAAATAAAATTGTTTGTAATGAAAAATTATAAAATCTTGAAATGTGTTTGGAAAAAAAATATTAACAAAAAAAATTATTTGTAATGAAAAATTATAAAATCTTGAAATGTGTTTGGAAAAAAAATATTAATATACATCTCTTTCGTTCTTCTTGAAATAATGTTCAATTTAAAAAAAAAATTATCTAATTTTGACTTAAAATAATAAAATTATAGACTTTTAAAATTTGAGTTATTGTATATATCAAAAGTTTGATTGGAAATCAAAAATATCCTAAATGGATGTTTGGAAACTAGACCGCAAACATCCACCAGACACTTAGCCTCCGTTTGGTGTTATGGTTGGAGTTAAAAATTTTAAGTTGTAGTTGGTTGACTTTTTAAAAACTAATTATAATTTTTGTTGACTTTTCAAAAAAGACAAAAACTGAGATGAAAAATTTAAGTTTGAGTTGAATCACCAAACAGAGCTTTAAAGTCAAATATGGAAAAATCACGTAGACAAACAGTTTTTTAAACACTTGATGTTTGGTGAATGAGTTTAGTTTAAGATTTTTAAGTTTCAATAGTAATTTTTCAGAAAAGACAAAAAGCTTTTTCAGAAAAGACAAAAAATTTTTTCAAAAAAAGACAAAAATGATGATGAAAAAAATACAATTTAATTTAAAATAGACTTGAAACCAAACACCCTTGTTTTAAAAAATGAGCTAGTTTTGTTTTATTTAAAAAAAATTACCGATGATTACGAAAATATTGATTAACAAATAAAAATACAAATTAATATTATTAATGGATCATGATCAAGGAGTCAATAGTCAATAAGGTCTTAAAACAAAACAAAACAAAAAGAAGAAAAGAAAAGAAAAAATAGTTGACTTAAAAAACAGATTGTTGACTACTTCTGTAGAGATTTTACTGTTCTATGATTCAGATCAACAGACCCAAACCCTCTTCAAGTAAACCCAGAAAAACCCAGCATCTCTTCTCTTGTTTCCCCCATCAATCTGTGTGTACCGTTCGCTTTTCAAGAGCAGTAAAGCATGGCTGAACTGGTTGGTGGAGTTTTGTCACTTCTTTCGTTTCAGTTTTGTTCGACAGGTTAGCTTCTCGGGAGGTTGTGGACTTGTTCCATGGAGACAAAAGCATCGTTGACCAGCTCAAAGACCTCGAGATAATGCTGATGTCAGTAGATTCAGTGCTAAATGATGCTGAGGAGAAACAAATGGAAGATCAAAGCGTGAGGAAGTGGCTTGACGAGCTTAAAGAAGTAGTTTTTCAAGCTGATGAGTTGGTAGACAAGCTCAATACCGAAGCTTTGCGGCGCAAGGTAGAATGTGAATCCGGAAGCTACACGAGTAAGCTCTTCATGAAACTCAACCACTTTTCGACATTTGACCGTGTTGTGAAATCTAAGTTCGTGGAGATCATTCGTACTTTAAAACTTCTTGTGGATCGAAAAGATGTCCTTGGCCTTAAATCAGGTGTTGAGAGTAAACTTTTACAGAGATTACCTGCTCTTTTGGCGGAAGAATCCGGTTTTTCGGGAAGGGATGTGGATAAAGAGGCAATTATTAAATTGTTGCTGGTGGATGATGTTAGTGGAAATGAGATATCTGTGATTCCGATAGTGGGCATGGGTGGCATCGGCAAGACCAACCTTGCCCAGCTCATCTTGAATGACAATAGGGTGAAAGAATATTTTGAGTCCAAAGCATGGGGTTACTGTATCACATGAATCCGATACTGTCACGACAATGAAAACGATTTATGAAAGTGTCAACTCTTAAAAAATGTGATATCGAGGATCACTTCAAGCTTCAATTTAAACTAAAGGAGGCTTTGGAGGGCAAGAAGTTTTTGTTTGTTCTGGACGATGTCTGGAATGAGAATTACGGTAGCTGGAACGTGTTGAGGAGTTGTTTTGATTTTGGAGCAAATGGCAGTAAGATCATTGTGACAACACGAAGCAGAATCGTTGCATCAAAGATGGGTAGTGTTCCAATTCATGATCTCCGTGTCATATCTGATGAAGATTCTTGGCAACTGTTTGCGAAACATGCCTTTAACAGTATTGACTCAGATGCATATCCAGATCTACAGGAAATTGGTCGAGAAATTGTTAAAAAATGCAAGGGCCTTCCTTTGGCAGTAAAATCTCTTGCTGGTCTTTGACGGTCTGTATTTGATCCTGACGAATGGAGAAGGATACTAAAAAGTGATATATGGAAGTTGGATTTGCAAGAAAACGGGAGTGGTGAAATTCTTCCAGTCTTGTGGTTGAGCTACCATTATTTACCATCACCTCTTAAGCGATGTTTTGCCTATTGTTCAATATTCCCCAAGGGTTACAATTATGCAAAAAGACATGTAATTTTCTTGCGGATGGCAGAAGGGCTTTTGCAACCTAAAGGTAGAAAAAGAATGGAGGACGTAGCAGAGGAGTACATCCGCGCTCTAATATCACGGTCATTGATTCAACAATCAAGTTGGAATGAATCAACTTTCCTCATGCATGATCTTTTCCATGATTTAGCTGATTTTGTCTTGGGTGAATTTAGTTCTAAGTCAGATTAAAATGGCTTCCACAACCTTACGAGCAAGACTCGTCATTTGGCATGCATTGGACGGTTTGAGTTAAAGAAGTGTGCAAATTTATCTGAAGCTGAGTGTTTGTGCACCTTTCTAGCATTACAATCATCGACATTGGATGGAGTATTATCGCTACCAAACCACTTGGCAGTGGATGAGCTCTTGGCCGGAACAGGGGCATGCTTAAAAGCACTCTCTCTACCTCGATCTTTCATCGCCAAGTTGCCTAATTAGATTGGCAGTTTGAAACATCTGAGCTATTTGGATTTATCTTCAACTGAAATTAAAGAACTACCTGATACAGTTTGTTCTTTGTACAATCTGCAGACACTGTCGTTGGCATATTGCACAAATCTTACCCGATTGCCAAGGAACATAGGAAACCTGATCAACTTGCGCCATCTTGATATTAGCAATACCTTTTCTTTAAAAGAGATGCCACCTCGAATTTGTAACTTGAAAGAGTTGCAAACGCTAACCAATTTTGTTTTGGGAAGAGATGGTAGTTCCAGCATCAAGGAGTTGGGAAGGCTTCAGCATTTATCTGGAAGTCTTCACATTTTGGGCTTGAGAATGCTATCAATGTTGAAGATGTTTCGGAAGCTAATCTGAAGGAGAAGAAGTTTAAGGAGCTGACTTTGAGATGGGATGTTGGTGGCTCTGGTGCCTGATGATTCGCAGAAAGAAAGACAAGTACTTGATGAACTCCAGCCTCACACAAGCCTGAAGCAACTTTCTTTCTATGGATATTGAGGTATAAGGTTCTCAAATTGGGTAGGACATCATTCCTTTTCCGATGTAGTTGAGGTGCGTCTGCATTATTGTAAAAGTTGTTTTTTCTTGCCACCATTCGGACAGCTACCGTCCCTCAAAAAGCTTGAGATTTGGGGATGTGATAGTATGATGACATTAAGTTCAGAGTTCTACTCAGATGGGTCTCTTATTTCAAAGCCATTTCCATCTCTAGAAATTTTGCATTTTTGGAACATGCCAGAGTGGAAGGAATGGTCATTTACTGGAGGTGAAGGAGGTTTCCCTCGGCTGAGGGTGCTTCATTTGGAGGATTGTCCAAATTTAAATGTTCAGTTGCCCGATAATCTTCCGTCCTTGATGATGCTTCAAGTGTTAAACTGTAAACAGTTGATGCCTTTACTTCCAAGGGCTCAAGAGATGGACACTGCATTTCCATGTCTTCAAGTAATGAAGATATCTGGATGTCCAGAACAGAAGTCATTTCTGAAAGGAGGTTTACCTTCAAGTTTAAATTCACTTAGTATTTCCTTTTGCGACGAGCTTGAATCCTTTGAAGGCGAGTGCTTTGGAATCCTGACCTCCCTTAAAGAGGTGGAGATTTATGACTGCGATAAGTTTCGAGGCTTGCCAATAAAGACACCCTCTTCTTTTCTTTGTTGGACTAACCCTCATATGGAGAAAAAAGAAATCAGCGAATCAAGCAACCGTTCCAGGTCTGTGATCTGTCCCCCCCACCGCCATTCTTCCAATAATTCAATTTTCTGTGTGCATCTTTTCCTACATTTTTTTGCTACTTGGTTTCTTTAATGGTTAATCTTAGTTTACTTTGACAGTTAATCTCTTATTTTCGCATCAAGTTCCCGTATTCTCAGGTTAAGTACAATGTTCCAAAATTTTAAGTGCAGTAATATATCAGATTATGATTTACGTTTTGAGCACACCGATGATACAAGGATTTCTTTGCATTATTGCCTCCTGAACTTGTCGCCTATTGGCAATGTGCCCCATGAACCTTTATTTTTTTTTGGCGACTATCCTAGTGAATTCAGGTATATGTTGCAAAACACCCAAATTGAACCGGTGTTAATTTCTTAAAAGAAATTGACATGTAACTTGCACATGGGTCATTAATAAGGTCATGGGTGATCATATTTATTTGTTCTTAACCCAAGTTCATTTTTTAAACAAAGTTCATTCTAAATTTTCAATTTTGATTTAAAAAAAAACTAACTAAAAGCTCTAACCCAAATAAATTTGGATGAAACTAGAGGTAAATGACCCCCTCATGGCATTAATTAACAACCCATATGCACGTCACATGTTAATTTCAATCGCAAAAGTTTAACGTTGTTATCAATTTGGGTGTTTTGCCACATATTTCTAAATTCAAGGGGTTAATTACCAGAAAAAAAAATCAACCGTGAAAATTAATGGTTCATTTGGATCCACGATTTATCCTACGTTGTATTCAAATGCAATATGATAGAACATAATATGCGTTTGAATATTTTCTTTTTACATTGTATTCAAGTGGAATGTGTGTTTGGGTTGCTGGTGAGAGAGAGAGTATGTGATGTGTAACAACCTGTGTCTCCCTTTAGTATAATATTGTAATTACTTGTGTTTCCCTTTGGTATGATATTGTCCGCTTTGGACCTCGTGCTCTCACGGTTTTGTTCTTGGGCCTCATACCATTAGGAGGTGGTATCATTACTCATGAATCATCACATATATCTATTCTTTGGCATTTTAGGCGGACTTGTAAAATTGAGATCTTTATTAGAACTTCTCAAGTAATACGCTTGTTTGAAATTATTTTTCACAGGTCTGGATCTGTGAGGAGGTATGAACTCTGTAAAAGAGAGAAAGTAGAGGTAAGATGACTTTAAAGAGTACTTAGTCGCTGCCGTACCTGCATGTTTTAAGAACCCTCCTGTTATATACAGCGTTCTATCAACCTCGTGATTTTCGTATGATTTAGCTTCTTTCATGTAGATTGTGTTCATTTCTATCCTTTGTTGGCTTTGTATATACTTTGGAATTACTGATATAGAAACCTCTTGCAGGATGGTAAAGCAGCTGATATCACTGCTACTCAACCTAGAGGAGGAAGAGGAACAGACAACCAGGATATTGCTTGGAATGGGCTAGACTTTACAAGAGAGCAATACCGTCAACAAAGAATGGAGCAGTATAAGAATTATGAAAACGTCCCTTTTTCGGGAAGACTGTTCAACAAGGGTATTATCTAACTACACGTTCCGTCAATTATCTCTTTAGTTTTTGGTATTTTAATTTCACTTTTGGACTTTGGCATGAATAATGTCGCACTTATCAATAATGATTAACCTTGACAATAAAAATCAATAATGATTGGCGAGAGCATGTTAGATCGTGATTTTCTTCTCCATGGTTACCAGGATTGCAAAGTTACAGAGAAAAGGTCAACTTACTATGCGTTCAGACTTAATGTACCATTGGTGAAGCCAAGCATTTTTCATTTTCTGGTATATATGCAATTTGTAGGCTTGCATTTTCGCATATGGATGCGTAGCTGTGTTTTTTCCCCTTTCGTAAAATTAGCACTTTAATTTCTTTTTACATATTTCATAGCGTATTTTGTTAGCGAAATATTAAAAAAAAAAAAAAAGACAATGAACAAGAATTAACAATCATGGAATTGGTTAGCAACAAAATTATATAAATATACAAGAAAAATAAATTCAAAATTGTCGATGAACACTGAGGCCCGTGTACCACACGGTTTCCTTAAAAAAGATTCATCCCCTCATCCTAAGATGCTCAAGATTTTTATGGACATCTATCCCCCAAGATATAATGGCGGATGAGTGGAGATCGCATACTAAAAGATAACTACTCCGGCGAACTAAACATTACATGAACTCTATCACACAAGAAACCTAACACACACTAGAATAAGAGAATAAACGGAAGACTATTGTTTTCATTTTTTATTTTTTATTTTTTTATGTACTTAACTATAGAAAGGAGTTGCCTTTATATAGGCATAAAAAACAAAGACACCTATGCAAAACGTTTTGGCTATTAATTCTAAATTAACCAAGGTTTAATTCCTTGTCTAGCCAAACGTTTGGCTATTGAAATTCCAAAACCGAATGGTTTAACTAATTCACGTTTTGAAGCTCAATCGTTATGTTTCATGTGCTGCTTTTAAACCAAAGAAATTGCAGCATTAATGTTGGAAAAATATTTTTAAAAAATGGAGCAAAACAAGCCGATGTGGGGTAAGCAAACTTAAGTTTTACATTTGCTACTTTCCTAGTTTTCCAACTTCAAGGGTTGCATAATGAGAGTCAATTTCTCATTTATTCATTTTTCATTTTGAGCATATGAATAACACTTGATATTATTAGAAATGCCCAGAAAATATCATATTCGTAAAGCATAAACATAGACCTACTCCCATTAATGTAATGTGGAAAATATATCAGATTAGTCAATCCGAATTGGAATTAATTGTCAAGCTCAAAATTACACTTCAAAATGGTTCCCAACAAGCCACTTTTCTAACAATCCCCCACATGAATGAAATTGACAGAGGACACTAGACAAAACGATAGACACAAAGATTTGACATGGTGATAGAGTTCAACGTTCGAAAACTACAAATGATAGGTAGATGTTACCCTTTGAACCTTCCTTTATGAAAGTATATTGACTTTACCGACTGACTAGTAGATGTAATGTCCTTAAACTGTTCTGTCATTAATGTAAATGATAATATACCTCACACAGGAATCTTCCTAACACAATTGAGTTCTCATTGTTATGTTCATTTTGGCCATGAACATCTGTTTGGTCTTACGAGAGTTTCTAAAGAATTTAGCCCTACAAATTCTCCTTTGAAACGGCCTCACTTCTCTCTCACATAAGTGATTTCTTAATTAAGAGTAAGCCATATTACTCCAACATATTTTTCTTTACACTGGCAAATTAACTTACATGCGTTTGTGAACTGGTTGTAGATTTAACCAGGACATGCAACACAACCAAAAAAAAAAAAGTACATGCACGAGACATACGAAATACACACGCTACAGCTGACTTTTTTCCTTAATTTTTTCTCCCTTAAAATTAAGGTAGTTAGTTGTGATGTTTTTTAAAATACTTATGCTGTTTGCCAATGCAGCTGAGGAACTTGGTCTGGGCTACTTCAAAGCATGACGTCTACTTTCATTCCCGTTTTTCAATCATCCATTGGTCATCATTAACTTCCAGTAGGTCTGAGGTTCTAAACATTTCTAGACATGTGGCGCCTTCGGAGGTATTCTGGATATAAATTATTTTAAAAGTTCTAACAAACTTCTTCGGATTTCGTTACTTCGATCTATGCAAGGTTTAACATGGTTCTTCCCTTATTGAAACATCCTGGAAGCTGGTTGGAGGGAGTTAAACAGACTGAGGCTAGTACTCTTGCAGTAAAAGATCAACTACTAGTTGTTGGAGGATTTGGTGGAGAACTAATTTGCAAGGTTAGTGAACTAGTTAGTTGATTGATCTACAGAGGTTTGTAGCGTTTTGGAGAGCTTAATAGTACCTGTCTCGATTAACCGGCTAATGGTAACTCCATTGTCATATTAAATTAGTAGTAAGGCTGAAAAATCTTCTTTCCAACTGGAACAAAGCGTCTTGATTGGCCTGGAGTTAGCTATTGCTCTAAGACAACTTGTGATGATAATGCCATAACCAATTCTATTGAGATTTATGAAAGTCCCAGGTAGCTATTCAATCTCATATTTTCTGTGAACTAATTTTCCAAAGGTGAACCCCAGCTAATCTTTAGATCTCTTCTAATATTCAGCGGTGCTGTCCACTTCCTCGCTTCGAGCAATGACTGTGGAGTCACAGAATTCAATATGCAGAGATTTCAGCTCTCTAAGCACTTCTGCTTCCCGTGGCCAGTAAATGTGAGTTTTTCTGATGTATTTTCATTGTCTTTAGATCAAAGTTTGGATACTTCAAAAATGCCAAAAATCATATAAGATTCATTACCCCTTGATGTTGTGTCATAAACAATTCAGGACCATGAAAAGTTTTTATTTTAGCAGAAGCTGCAAGATAAGCTGTTTGAGTAGATATTGTCCTCACTGGCCTTACTGCCTCGCGGTTTAAGTTGACATCTCTTTGAGCTCCAAAGGTGTCTACCTCCCAGGCAAGATGGGACTCTACGTAGGATACCCCTTACTGAAATGCTTTGTTCTCTCTCCTGTGCAGCATTCTTCTTTAAATCCCGATGGTAAACTTCTCTTGGTTGTCGGAGACAATCCAAATGGTTTGTTGGTGGACTCGCAAACTGGAAAGGTACCTAGATTGTCTGAGTTTGTGACAATGTTAATCCAGAGCTAGAAAACTAGACATCTAATGATTTTGAATTCCTTTTTTTTTTTTTTACCCTTGCAGCAGTGACAGATATTTGTGGACACTTGGATTATTCGTTTGCCTCAGCATGGCACCCCAATGGACTCACTTTTGCTACGGGAGCCCAGTACAAAACCTGCAGGATTTGGGATTTGCGTAACCTATCAAAGTCAGTTGACGTTCTGAGCGGCAACCTCGCAGCCATTCGGTCAATTCGCTTTACTTCAGATGGTTGTTACATGGCAATGGCAGAGGCTGCGGATTTCATTCATCTCTATGATGTGAAAAGCGGGTATGGAAGAGAACAAGAGATTGATTTCTTTGGTGAAATATCCGGTATATCATTCAGTCCAGACACAGAATCGCTCTTTATTGGAGTATCCGATCGTAAATACAGTAGTCTTCTTGAGTATGGCCGACA
>JAFMPE010062090.1:346-15485 GCA_024759925.1 Ficus religiosa
TATATATATACATATATATATATATCGATTCCTTTTTCATTTCCTTATATATAATGGGAAGTTTCGATTTTTATTTGCAACATATTTACCTGTGTGATTCATATTTGCGGTGAGTAATTTTTATCATATAACAAAATTTATTGTATCACCGTCAAAATGAAACTTTTGATTTATATTTGCAATAATAAGTAATTTTTCTTTAATTATTATTTTCTTTAACTGATTCAACCGCCGAATATTAATAGTTTAATTGATGATATAATTCATAAATAAATAAATAAATAAATATATATATATATATATATATATATATATATATATAGGGCTTCAGAGATGCGGGAAGAGTTGCAGATTAAGATGGATAAACTATTTGAGGCCAGATCTGAGGAAGGGTCATTTCTCAGAGCAAGAGGAGAGAACCATAATAGATGTGCATAGGATTTTAGGAAACAGATGGGCTCAAATAGCAAAGCATTTGCCTGGCAGAACAGACAATGAGGTTAAAAACTTTTGGAATTCATGCATCAAGAAGAAGCTTCTTTCCCAAGGCTTAGATCCCAACACTCACAATCTTCTCTCCCCCAATTCCAATTCCAATTCCAATTCCAATTCCAAAAATATTATTAATTATAATAATGTTTATACTATTCATGACAAAGCAAGTACATACAACTTCTCTCTTTCCCATCCAAAACGCAAAACTTCTTGTACTACAACTGCTGCTACTTCTTCAGTTTTTTCGGTTAATTCGCCCGGCTATGTTTCTTCTCGCCCTACTTCCATGAATCACCATCATGTGATCATGAAAGTACCTTTTGTCACCTCACCAACTAATTACTCGGTTTCTAGTGCTCATCCCAATCCTGCCAATCCTAGTGATGATCACTTGTTGCAAGAAAGCTCAACAGTCATATCAAGCTGCAAATACCAAAACCCTAGCACGGTAATTTGGAGTGCCGATCATACTCTCCACGAGCAAAATCCGACTTCTTTGATCAAGTCCACAAGCCAATTACCGTCGAAGCAAATATTAAATGTACAAACTCATCCTCCACAAAATCCATCAGGGTCTGAGAGAATAATAGAAGAGAATTGCTTGTGGGAAATTTGCAGCTTTGAACCGGTCAGTGGTATGAAGCAAAATGAGGGAACTACATTGCATCATGATGATCAGCAGAATTCAGAGAAGGCTTCGAATATTGAAGAAATGAATATTGATCATGATCAAAAGATGAATGCAAAGAACGAGGACGCTGCTATTGAGAGTACTAATTATAATTTTGACTTTGATCATTTTGTAGATTCTTCTCTTTTGTCCTGTGGAATGTATTGCCATCTAAGTCCAATCGTCGATCATTCTGCATGGAATTTTTTTTGAGTATGATCATTAATTCTGCATGTAATATTTGTAAGCTTCGTAGTATTTTTTTTTTTATCCGTTTTATATTTGTGTTTGTTTCTTTTTTCTTTTTTCTTTTTCTTTTTTTTTTTTCTCTTTTCTCTTTTTGTACATTTCATTAGTTTCTTCTTTTGTACATCTTAATATACTTGTGATTCTTTTTTCGGGGTTCTGAAGAGAGGATTAGGGTTTGAAACTTTACTACAAAAATTGAGTGTATGTGTATAGAGATTTTGAACCGTGTAGAGTTGATGATTTTATAGGGTAATTAATAATTAATCTACTTGAATTTCTTTTTCCCTCAATTACTAATTATATATGCTCATTTGATGCGGTAATTGAACAACAACATATTGATTTTTAAGATGGGCTGTACGATAACACATGCATGCTAATCTCTAGTTGATTACGAATTTTTTTCTCTCTCTCTTTTAACGAACACTAGTGGGGATATGTGCTTTGAATATGTGGTATAAGAAGAATAAAAGTTAAATATATGTATAAATATATATAAAAGATGACAGAAGCTAGAGATGTCTTATGTATGTTAAACTCTCTATAGCTGATAACGATTTTTAGCTCTCTTCTAAGGAACAATAGTGGGGATGATGTGTTTTCCACGTCTGGTACATCTAATGTGATACTCACGGTCCGTTTGAGGGAAACATCTGACTGGAAGTATTTGGGATGGAAGTATTTGAATGAAAAATTTTAAACAGAAACATTTGAACTATTTTTTGAACTGGCGTTCGGGTGTTCACATTTTGAACAAAATATTTGAACAAAAACGTTTAAATATATGTTTAGAAATAACTATCTAAAAAGACATGAGAGAGATGTAAAAATATCATTTGAAATGAGTTATAAAATTTTTAAAAATCACCATAGACGTAAATTTTTGGAGGACTTTTTGTCATTTAAGAACAAAAACAAATGATAGTGGAATGTTTCCTTTTCAATTGTTTCTAATAAACACATATTTAGATTGACTATTTAAATGAAACTCTCTAAATGTTTTCAAATGGTTGTGTCAAACAGATGCTTAGTATATATTGTATATTTTACAGATCTATATTGAAAATTTTCTTAATACTATTGTGAAAGATATTGATTGTGACGGTTATGATTTTCCTATATAATGCAGCAGAGCACTAAAATTTTTTAGCCATAGCACAGTATCACATATATTTGTTGTATATGTAAAATAACCAATTAGAATTGTTAATTATGTGTGGAAAATAATGATATACTGATTCATTCAGTCTTTCACGCAGTGAATAGTCCTTGTAACGTGGTTATTTCTTCAAGATATCTCAACTTTCAGTCTTTCACACTATTTTCCTGTCCTTACAATAATTGGTGTGTGGACAATAATTGTTATGTGGGCACCAATTAATTCTAAGCTATTATCTCAGTTTTTTCCTTACAATCTTTTATGGCTACAAATCTTAGATGGAGAGCAAAATGAATCTAACCTAGTCTTTTGATGGCACTAGTCTAAGCATATGGCAGGGAGGAAAATCACTACCCTTGATTATCGGTGCGCGCAGCCCTCCCCCAATGACTACCACGTGTCATCATTTAAGATCCGTTTCAAACTTCGGCTTGAGTTAGAATTTTTAGGTTGGAGATGGTTGAATTTCAAAAAACTAGTTAAAATTTTTTGTTAACTTTTTAACAAAAAGACAAAAATCGACTTGGAAAATTTAGGTTGAAATCGGCTAACCAAACGGACCATTAATTACCCAGCGAAATTTTTTAATTCTCCAATATAGTCCAACACTTGGACAACCAGTAAAATAGTGAAATTGCCTGCCCTTCAAATTAATGACACGTTTGGTACACTAGTTTGAAATGGAATTTTTAAATTGGAGTTGGTTAACTTTTCAAAACTAATTATGATTTTCATTGGCTTTTTAGGGAAAAAAAAACTAAGATGAATAACTTAGGTCCAAACCTATTGGCCAAACGCATGCTAAAATTGCTATTTGTTTTAACAAATTAATTTAGGGCCTGTTTTAGGGGTCAGCTCCAAATGATATTTTACCATCTGGATTTTAAAATCTCAACTCTATATCAAACTTTTCCTTTCTTACATTTTCATAAAACTCAAACTTTGAAAGACCATAGCTTTCTTATTTTAAATCAAAATGAGATAATTTTTATGTCAAATGCTTGAATCAACGAGACGAACAAGATAAGATCCATTTTGCATATTTTTTTTCTGAACACATTTTTAATTTTTGCAATATTTTCTATATTACATAATTTTTTTAAAAGTTTTCCTCCTAAACACACATTTCTAACTCAACATTCAAAACGCCATCTCTAGATGCCCTCCAAACGAGCCCTGATCTGTTATTTACCACCATAAGTTTTAACAGTTGACCTATGTAGTAAATTTCTGAAACAAATGGATAATTTGGCCATACACCATACAAATAGAGTTTGAAGTGATTTCTTTCATAACTAAAAAACTATGACAAAATATGCCATAAAGATGTAATAATTAAAGGAGTAATTACAAAAATTCCTTTTGAATTATAACCTTGTAAAACTTTTCCCTCTAAATCTTAAAACGTAATATGTGTCACCTCGAACTCTATTCTATTAATAAATTTATTCATTCTATTAGGGTTTTTTTTTTCCCTTCACAAAAGTTAATTTGTGGTTAACTTAGTGTACGCAAATTAGAGATATTTTAGCAAATTCCCATATTTAAAACTTAATTTAAATTAGAATCCTTATTTAAAATTCAAAATTAAAATTAATAAGAATATGAACTAGTAAATTGAAAAATTCAAAGAAATAGTTGTTAGAAAAAAATTGAAATTCTGAAAAAAAAAAGAGAGAAAATTCTTTAAATATCGATCCTTAATCACAATAATGAAAAGCCAAATTTAAACAAAAAATCAATCCATATCTGGTTTTTTTTTATTGGTGTATTTTTTTTCTTCTTATTTTTCAGATTTGATGATTCTTTTGATTATAATATATGTATTTTATTTCTTAAAATATTATTATTTATTTATTTTTATATTTTTAACCCAAAAATTTAAATGTGCACTAAAATAAGGATAAAGTCAGCAACGCACTTATATGCTTGACCCATGTCATTTCCGTTATTTAAATTAACATAGGGACTAAATTTGTTGACAGACATAGCTCAGGGGGACGCAAAATATAAGTGAACGTTTCGAAAATCGAAATTTGGGGGAAAAAAACTAGCGGAAGCATGAGATCGTGAACAATAAAAATTTCTCAAATTTTTGTTGTCGTCCTATAACTATCTTAATTTAATACATAAAAAGGGTAGAGAATGAGAATTGTACCATTGTCTGATTAAGTCGACTCCTTCAAGACCACGAATTATCCTATTCTTCAAGATCATGTTCTTCTACATCTTACCTTCGTCACATGATTGAACGAACGGGTGGGCACTCCTATTGAGGGATTGATTCACTCACTCACTTTTTGATGTCTTTGATTTGGCTTTCAACAAATGAGAAAAACAAAGAGTGCAAAGGAGAACTCTTATCTCTTTCGGTTTCTTATTTGACTAAAAGTCTACAAACAAAATAATAATAATAATAATAATAATAATAATAATGGACCAAAAGTTCTTTATCTTCTACCCTTTAAGCAATTCAATTAAATTATGATTCAAAAGTTTAAGTGTATTTCATTTTGGGTATGTAAGAGAATCAACTCACCTTTTATTTACATGCAATAGCCTAGATTGCTTAATATGTGCTTGATTAGGGTTTAGTGGTCTTGATTTATGATTTGGTGCATGTTTGTGATATTATATGTTGGAGATTATGTGGTATGTATAAATGCCTATTATGTGTTTATAATATGTCTCCACACACTCAAGAAGAGGTATTGAATGAATGATAATGATGATGATAATGTGTGATGAATGGAGGGTTAAAAATTAACCCAAAACCCTAATTTGGTAAAGGTTACCATTTGGGTTTATAAGGATGGGAAACCAATGCATGATGATGGAAACCATATGTAACACGCTACATGTTTATCGTAGGCTCACGGTTTCAATTGTTTGGGGTAGGGTGTGTGTAATTTTATGTCAAAATCAACCAATGTTGAAAATTAACTACCAGTTTCGGATTAAACTAGGAAGCAATCTGGAAATAAAAATTTTGAGGCCTTTAGAGGCCGAATTTGGAAAATATTAAAACTACAAAGTTGTAGAAAATTGAAAATCCTAGGGGGCTACATGAGCAGATTTTGAAAAATAAGCTCCAAAGGCTTTTGTTTTTACGAAACTCCGATCCTGGTTTGCCAAGACTTTATGCACGACCAGGCAGTTTCAACAAGGAAAAAGGATAGGTTAAGGGCAGAATTAAAATTTAAGGAAAAAATGAAAGTTGTTGGAATCATTGAGGTCTACAACTTTCATGTAGGAAACTTTTTCAAGTTCAAAATAAGGCATAAACCCAAGATGTTGATCTTGCGGCTCATTTGAATGAACTAAGACAAATGATGTTAGCCCAACAACAAGAGATAGGTGGGCTTAGAGCTCAGTTGGCTCAACGACCTCCTGACGTTGGAGTACTGCCAGCACCAGTAAATCAACCTGTTGCACCGGAAATTTCAAATGCTGACTTGGTGATGCCAGAAAACCCTGTGGCCCCTGATGTTCCTATTGTGCCTATAGCTGTTCCACCGGTACCACTGGTTCGAACTCCGGAAGAATTATATGACAAATTTTGACGAATGAAACCACAAGAATTTGAAGGATCAACAAACCTGATTGAGGCTGACAATTGGCTGGTCGACCTCTAGGTTATCCTGAATTTCCTCAAGCTCAATGATCAAGAGAAAATGCTATGTGCATCATTTATGCTAAGGAAAGATGCTCGTCTGTGATGGGAAACAGTCCATATTCGACGGGATGTTAGTCAAATGACCTGGGAAGATTTTGTTGATGAATTTAAAGAGAAATTCTTCAACATAGAGACTATGGAAGCTCAACAAGATGAGTTTAATGGTTTTTGCCAGGGTAATCTGTCTGTAGCTGAAGCTATTAAAAAGTTTGAACAGCTAGCACGTCTCTATCCTCACCTTATCAGCTCTGAGAGGGACAAAGTAAGAAGGAAGATGAGGATCTTCCGCTTTGATTTGGTAGTAGTAATTAGCAGTGGACCTCATCCACCAGTCAACGTTGCTGAATGTGTTAGTCAGGCAACTCGAGCTGAGTACTGGGTAGGACAGAATAGAGAATAACGGGCTAAGTTCTTTAAAGATAAGAAGGAAGAGAAGGCCCAAGCTAAGTAGAATCAGGCAAGACCAGTCCAAATTCCTCAGCAGAGAGGTCAAGGAGGGCCATCCAGTCAAAACAACAACAATAGGTAGTACAGTAATAATTATCAGAAAAGGAAATGGAATGCAGGAGGACCGGGGAATCATTCACATCACCTAAGTTTGCTAAGAAACTAGGTAAAGGAAGTGATAGAATAGGAAGACCATTTAGAACTACCTTACTTTCCAGGGAAATTTTGTTGTCTGATTATTGGATACGTCACGTTCCAATAATTATATGTGGTAGGGAAATGTATGTCAATCTGATTATCATTGACCTATATGACTACGATGTCATTTTGGGTATGGATTTCTTGTGAAAATACAATGCAGTTATAGACTGTCAACGTCGTATTGTCACGTTCAAGCCAACTAGAGGCAAGGAGTTCATTTTTAGAGGATTAACTCCAAAACAGCCAAAAATTTTTAATTTTCTGCGCTCAAGGCTAGAAAGTTGATGGCAAAAGGATGTATTGGATTTTTGGCCAACAAGGTGGATAAGATGCAAGAAACCAAGAGTAGGCCGAAGGAAGTACCGATAGTCAAAGATTTTACTAGGATTGCCACCGGAGCAAGAGATTGCTTTTGAGATTGAATTGGTTCCTGGATCAGCACCAGTATCCAAGGCACCTTATAGGATGGGCCCTACTAAACTAAAGGAGTTGCAAATTCAGTTGCAAGAGCTCCTGGATCAAGGATTCATCTGTCAAAGCTATTCACCATGGGGAGCCCCAGTTTTGTTTGTCAAAAAGAAGGATGGTACTCTTAAGATGTGCATTGACTATCGAGAACTGAATAAGATTACATCAAGAATAAGTATCCTTTGCCTAGGATCGACGATCTGTTTGATCAATTGCAAGGAGCTTCAATTTTTTTGAAAATTGACCTGCGATCACAGGATATCATCAGCTCCGAAATAGGGCAGGAGATGTTTCTAAGACAACCTTTCGTACACGATATGGACATTACGAGTTTGTCATTATGCCATTTGGATTGACAAATGCTCCAGCTGCCTTTATGGACCTGATGAATCGAGTGTTCAAGGAGTTATTAGATAAGTTCGTTATTGTCTTTATAGATGATATCTTGATTTACTCACGGTCGAAGGAGGAGCATGAGGAGCACCTAAGGATCACTCTACAGATTTTAAAGCAAAACCAGCTTTATGCTAAATTCACAAAATGTGAATTTTGGTTGGAAAAGGTTCATTTCTTAGGACATGTGGTCTCTAAAGAAGGTATATCTGTAGATTCGGCCAAGATAGAAGCAGCAAGTAAATGGCAAGCTCCGAAAAGTGTCACCAAAGTACGTAGTTTTCTTGGCTTAGCAGGCTACTATCGACGTTTCATCGAGGGATTCGCCAAGATAGCAGCACCACTCACAGTACTTACACGGAAGGGAAAGAAGTACGAATGGACTGTAAAGTGTGAAGAACACTTCCAATAGCTAAAAAGTAAGTTGACCAGTGCTCTAATCCTCACAATACCAGTTGTAGAGGAAGGGAACTTTGTGTTATACAGCGATGCTTCCAAGATAGGATTTGGAGCCGTACTCATGCAAAATGGAAAGGTGATCGCTTATGCTCTATGACAACTCAAGGATCATGAGAAGAATTATCCAACGCATGATCTGGAACCTGCGGCGGTAGTGTTTGCACTCAAGATCTGGAGACACTATCTTTACGATACTAGGTGTGAGGTTTACACGGATCATCAATGTTTGAAATATATCTTCACACAGAAAGAGCTCAATATGAGACAAAGAAGTTGGCTTGAACTGGTGAAAGATTATGATATAGATATCCGTTATCACCCTGGGAAAGCTAATAAAGTAGACGATGCTCTTAGTCGAAAGTCGTTCTCCTTGTTAATGTCAATTCAGCCATTAAACGAGCCTCTTCAAAAAGAGCTAGTTAAAGCTAGAATCGAGCTTATTACAGGAAGTTTAGCTGCCCTAACCTTCTAACCTAACATCTTGGATGGCATGAAGGAGCGTCAGGAAGCAGATGCTTCGCTACTATAGACAAGAAATAAGGTCCTAGAAGGAAAGGAGTCGGATTTCAACATATCTATTGAGGGCATACTTTATCGGAAAAATAGACTATGCATTCCTAATGAGGACGAGTTGAAGAAGCAGATTGTGAAAGAAACTCATGAGACACCGTATTCCATTCACCCTGGAGCCACAAAGATGTACAAAGACTTGAAGGAAAGTTTTTGGTGGCCCAAAATGAAGAACGACATTGCCATATTTGTCAGTAAATGCCTCATGTGTCAAAAAGTGAAGGCTGAACATCAACATCCAGGGGGAGAATTATAAAAAATTTCCATCCCAGAATGGAAATGGGACCAAGTGACGATGGATTTTGTAGTTGACTTACCTCGAACTCCCAGCGGCAATGATGCTATTTGGGTAATTGTCGATCGATTGACAAAATCCGCGCACTTTTTAGCCATCAAACTTAGTTTTTCAGTAGACCAGCTAGCGGAACTGTATGTTGCGCAGATTGTTCGCTATCACGGGATTTCAAAATCGATTATCTCTGATCGTGATGGTTGTTTCACTTCTAAATTTTAGAGGAGTGTACATTAAGCAATGGGCACAAAGCTTACATTTAGTACAACTTTTCACCCTCAAACGGACGGACAATCAGAAAGAACCATTCAGACTTTAGAAGATATGTTACGAGCATGCGTAATGGACTTCAAGGGAACTTGGGATAAGAAGCTTCATTTGATTGAATTCTCATACAAGAATAGTTTCCAAGCTTCAATTGGAATGGCTCCTTATGAAGCTCTTTATGGGAGAAGGTGTAGATCTCCAGTTCATTGGTTCGAGACAAGAGAGAAAGAACTGGTGTCTACGGATTTTATTTGGAGAACCACTGAGGCTGTAAAACTCATAGACCAACGGATGGATATTGCATTTAGTCGACAAAAGAGTTATGCCGATAAACATCGAAGGCTTCTAGAATTCCAAGTTAGGGACTTGGTATTCCTCAAGGTTGCTTCATTTAAAGGAGTCATGAGATTTGGGAAGAAAGGGAAATTAAGTCAAAGATATATAGGGCCATTCGAAATCCTTGAAAGAGTAGGTAACGTGGCCTATAAATTAGCTTTGCCTCAAGAATTAGCTTATGTACACAATGTATTTCATGTGTCGATGGTAAAGAAATATATATCATATCCATCACACGTATTGAACCATGAATCAATTGAGGTTCACGAGGACTTGACTTATGAGGAGAGACTTGTTCAAATTTTGGAACGGGAAGAAAAGATGCTAAGAAACAAAGTTATACCTCTAGTTAAGGTTCTATGATAAAATCATGAGATTGAAGAAGCAACATGGGAACGTAAAGAGGATATGAAGAAAAGTCACCCAGAATTATTCTAATTTTCGAGGACAAAAATTTTATAAAGAGGGTGGATTGTAATAACCAACTTTTTTTTACAAATTTACGACTTCCTTTTAAGGAATCAAAGTTTGTAATATGTATATTTATGTGAAATTGTAACACCTCGACCTACGTAGGGCCGTTACTATACATACTTAAACTACATATTGGTTTCAATAATATAAACTTGAAAATTTCAGGGTAAAATTTTTTTTTTTGAAACATATATAAATATAGTAGTCCATATAAGTAAACTTTCCGGACATACATACTGAAATAAGAAGTCATACATATTCTTTACAACTTACTCAAGTCTTTAAACCCTCATATTTTCTGTATAACACATTTTATTTTAAGATATATATACATATAGACTTAGTAGAGCTTGCGGAAGAACTTGCGTAGTGGTATCCCACACCACCCAAATTTTTGATGGCATGGTTTCCTTTTCCTAAACATAAAATGATAAAACAAATTTCCTATTTTAAGATTCTGTCTTATGGAACCAAAATCTTATTACCATATTTGAACGTAACATAGAATGTTTCTGAATCCATCATCATATTGTTCATATCTCCTTTAAAAGCATCAGAAGTATCATCCTCTAGTGTGGCCATTGATGGGATATGCTCAATGCGTACACAAGATCTTAACTAATTCTAACTATAGGAAATAAGCTTAACTTACTTGGGCATTGTAGAAGTGATGTGAAGCAAGGTGAAGTAGGTTGGCAGGATACTTCTCTGATACCAACTTTGTAATGCCCCGACCTACGTGGGGTCGTCATCATACTTACTTAAACTATATCTCGATTTTAAATGCTTAAACTTACTTGAAAATTTTAGAATAAAATTTTTTTTTTCTAAACATATAAAAATAGATTAATCCATAGACATAAACTTTCTGTGCATACATACTCAAATAAAAAGAAGTACATATTTCTTATATATAACTCAAGTCTTTAAGCATCACACTTATTCAAATATATATATATATACACACGTTCAATTCAAAATAGCTTGCGGAATAATTTGCGTAGTGGTATCCCACACCACTCTTCACTTGCTACATCGTCCGCATAGCCCACAAATTAAGCTGCAGGCTTTTTACCTACAGTATGAAATATACTAATAAGTTTTATACTCAGTAAGTACAAACTTAATCTCACAAAATATAATAATTATCATGCAACTTATGCAGATCCATTTATGATCATGTACTTCTTATGCTCCATTATGGATTTACTATCTTGATTAAAGTATGGGCCCCTGGTGTACGTACCAAATGCGTGCAATTCATAGAAAGTTAAGGTTTGCAAGATCCCTAACAACTCCGAGAATCATGTAAAAATTTTCTTGAACATACATAATCCTCCACGATCTGGCGGGAGGTTGGTACGACACTTTACTTGTCTTGGTTTAGTCTTAGTCTTGTTATTTCTTTTTCCAAGACTAAGATTCTTTATTTATGATCTTATTAGTCATGATGCACATGATTCATGAGTATGGCATGACATTAAGATCAAAGGCATAAAACAACTTGTGGCATGTTTTATAAAACAAGGCTCTATTTTAAAACACGGTATTATCATAAAACATAGTATGTACATACTCATGGCATAATGGTAAAAAAAACATGTCATATACATAAACATGGCATATCATGGCTTACACATACACATGTCATACTTGAAAATAATTTACTATTTTTCATACTATAGGCGAGGTTTGTACTTACAAGTTATGTTAAGTCCTTAATCCTGTATTCTGCCAAATCACGGTAACAGGTTACTTTCCTGTTTCCAAAAAAATTGTAAGATAAGAATCATCCTATCTAATCATATTATTTAATGTTAGTATCACACCAACATTCATAAAATCCCTAGTTACAAGCTTATGTTATATTGATATTCTATTTGGTTACTATAAGTAACCTTGGATCCAAAACCCGACATATGAGATGTGTTTTTAAATAACTTGGTTGTTAGTGTTTGTGCAAAAACCGCCTATTTATGCACTGTTTAGAAAATCCTATGCAGGATTTGCCCGTACCCTGCACGGTTACGGAAATCTAATTTTTTTAAAAAAATCTGTTTTAAATTTGATAAAATTTCCTTCATGAAAGTTGTAGATTTCAACAAAATATAAAACTTTTGTTTTTGGTCAAAACCCTGAATCTGTTTCTAACTTGTTTGTTTCTTCCTTTGAAAGTTTTTTGACCATATTTACTAACCACAAAAATTGGTCTTGGGCTTTGATAAAAACGGAGGCCTTAGGAGTCTTATTTTTAAAAACAGTTCATGTTAGCCCCTAGGATTTTTTATTTCTTACAACTTTACAGTTTTGAATTTTTCCAAATTCAGCCTCTAAGGGCCTCAAAATCTTGTTTCCAGAAAACTGTCTAGTTAAATCCGAAAATGGCAGATTTCATTCAAATGAGTTCTTAGGTAAAGTTCCGTACACACTACCTCGAACGGTTAAAACCGTGAGCCTATGTCAAGCATGCAGGGCATTTCATAACATTTTTATAATCCTACATTCATTTCTTATCCATATAACCTTTGTGTAACCCAAATGGTAATCTATACCATATTAGGGTTATTAGGGTTTTCTTGAACCCTAATTGTTACACATCACACCCTTTTTCTCATTCATTCATAAGACATCATTTTTTAGCATAAAAGGACATATAGCAAACATGCAATAGGCATTCACACAGCCAACTAACCTCTAACTCAAAAATCATAAACTTACATCAAATCATAACTAGAGACCACCAAACTTAATCAAGCATAACCAAGTACTTACCATAAACCCTAGTGCATGAAACTAAAAAGTGAGCTTATGCTCTTACATTTCCAACATGGAAATACAGTTAAATCTTAAACCAAAACTTAATTAAAGAACTAGAGGGTAAAAAGATTTACCTCAAGATCCAATAGAGGGGTTCTAGACTATGATTGAGAAATTCCCTCACACTCCTACAACACCAAACCGATCTCTCTCTCTTTCCCACTTTTCCTTTCTTTTTTCCTTTCTTAGGCTCGGCTTCTAAGGGCAGAATAACTAGAGAATGAGTTGCCAGTTATGGGTTTCACTAAAAAAATTCACTAAGTGCTTAAACCTCACCTATTTATAGGTGAAAAACCAATTCATTTTCTAAAATTTGCATAATGGTCTTGATGAGCAAAGTTTTTGCTCATAGCTTCCATGAGGTGGCCGGCCATGCTTGATCAAGCTAGCCAAATAAGCAAAGCTAGAGGGTTTGCTCATCAAGGCTAGAAGCATGAGGTGTCCCTTCCTTGTCGTGGCCAGCCATATGTGGAGAGTCATGCTTGCTCTAGCTAGCCAAGTAAGCAAGGCTACCAAGCTTACTCACCAAAGCTAGAAACGCCACTTGTCAATTCTAAAAAAAATTTAGGGTTATTCTTATTTCTAAATTGCAAATTGATCCTCAAGAGCAAAATGTTTGTTCATAGAACCATGGTGGTGGCCGGCCATCTAGAGCTATGTGGAAGCACATTGCTTGTTCAAACTTAACACCTAGACAAGTAAGCAAAGCTACTAAGCTTACTCACCAAAGCTAGAAGCATGATGTGTCAAGCTCTCAATAAAACTCTTATTTCCACATTTGCATATGAGTCCTTAAGAGCACAATATTTGCTCATTTACCACATGAGGTGGCTGGCCATATAGGCCATGTGGAAGGCTTGAAATTTCACAAAATTTTTCAATCTCATCCCTAACTAATATCCTTGGTTTCTAATGTGACTATGGTAACCAAGCTTGTAATCAATCATGGGCCTAGTTGGATTTGAAGTCCTAGTTAGAAAAATCCATTAATCAAAATTTTACATACTTATCTATAATCACACCATTTTCTTAAAATTACACTTTGGCCCCTATAGATAAAAATATTTGCACTTTGGTCCTTGTGAGGTGGCCGGCTATGGTGATGACATTTGGCTTCAATTCTTGCTTAGTCAGCCCTTAATACTTTCTTAATTTTCCTAAAAATCCATAATTATTTACTTTTCTTATAATTGCATATTGGCCCCTAAAAATAAAATATTTACATTTTGGTGCCTATGAGGTGGCCGGTCATAAGGAATGCTTAGTGGCCAAAAATTCCTCCAATGATCATCCATTTTTATTCAAGGACCAGGTGTCCTCCCATTAGGCATCGTTTGGCCTTTCTTCGAAAAACAGTCCATTTTCATTCTAACATAGATATTACAAATATTGTTTTCAACTAATAACAGTATATTCATACTAGACTACTGTCCATAATTTATCTGTACTTAACTGGACTGCATTTCGATTTTTCTTAGAACATAAAGCTACTTAGTTCTTATTACTCTAAATATTGTGCTTGATTTTTCTACAGTGGTCTCATACCTTATTCTTGCTTTTTCATATGTAATGACAGTTTTTCACAGTATAATTTGCATACTGCTAATTATACTGTAGTACCATCTTAATCATACTTTAGGTCATTCTGGTCAAGCATTGACCGACATAGGATCGTAAACCCTAATTTCGCATTTTTCAACAAAAGGCTTCATACTTGCATAAATAACCTATTGTCGAGTCTTAAAACATTACAAGAACTCAATAATACTCTGATAAATCAGATCAAGCATTTCACATAAACATACATATTAAAAACTTTGATTCCTTAAAAGGAAGTCGTAAATTTGTAAAAAAAAGTTGGATATTACAGAAACTAGCAACTAAATTATGCAATTAAATTAAACTAAGATTAAGCAAAATAAAAGCAATTGAAAGTGTGGATTGAAGGGAACTCGATGGTGTGTAAGGCTAGGGGGTTTTGATTTCACTGGACTTAACTTTGCTTATACAATTCAAGGCTTGTTAATCGAATTCATTCAAATCATTAATCATAGGCAAACTTTAATTACACTCTCTCTCCCGAGTGTCGAGTAAAATAATATGCAAAATTTAATCAAATTAATATCCCTATTAACTCAACCAATTAAGCACTCATTACGTAACCCT
>JAFMPE010062201.1:0-14383 GCA_024759925.1 Ficus religiosa
TGTTTGGGTGCAGAATTGTCTTAGATTGATTGAAAATGTCACAAGATAAAGAGGATGTATCAATGACTTCTCAAAATTGGAAAACCACGATGAACAAATACACCTAGATTCAATCCTGATGAAGATGGTAAACGAAGAGCGACTCTTGTGAGACGAGCCCATCTTGTTAGGAAAAGTGGAGAAAGAATTCAGGTTTTGTTCGATGCAAAAGGGCAACCAATAGGGAAGGAGGGGGATGAACTACAGATTTGGATTGGAGTGCTTGCTGGAAAGCAAATTCCCATATGGATAGCTACCTTTAGAAGTGCCAACTTAGCCCCAAGGAAAGAAGGAGTGTGGGTGGAAGTCATAACTTCTTTCACTGTGGAACTTTCATTTAAAAAACCAGCACTAAAGTCATTAGCAGAGTCTGTAAAAAATTTTAGATATGATCTTTACCAGGCTTTTATTAAGGATCATATTGATGAAGAAAGTGTTTGGGAACAACCCCCAAAGTGGTGAATAATTACCCCTCCATTACTTAGGATGATTAGGAGAGATTCATTACGTATCGACATTCGTCGGAATTCAAAAAACTATTAGAACAAGGATGTGAGATAAGAAAAAAAAGCAAATACGGATCAACGGGCAACCAAGAAGGATATAGGAAACTTGATCAAAAACTTGTATGTAAATTACTTTGTTTGGTGTTTTCATAGTATGTTGTACTTTGTATTTTTATCTTTATGTTTACAAAAGGTAATTAATAAACTACAGTTTGAGATGACGGGACAATGGCAACTGCGACATGGTTTGTGGCTGGACATGCGCGTCAAACCAAGTGGATAGTACAAGAATCCATCATTTAGGATTGTTGGCGATATGATAGTAAGTATAAGAATCCATGGTCTATGATATTCTTATTTTTGCAATCTTATTTATGGGTTCATGATATATTCTCTAATTCTTATAGGGGGAGTTCAGTAAACAGCAGACACAAGGAATTTTCGAATATGTGGAGACTAATGACATATTGACCAAGTCATTAAGCAATGACGAACATTCGGGTCGGACCCATGGTCAATCTAAGTTTGTCAGGCAGTCGCAGTACTTCAACATTATGCAAAGTTCAAGGGATAATGTTGAAGTATCGGTAGGGAAACGCTAGTTTGCTACGTTGGAAAGAACCGTACAGGAACTTTGTGTGAAGCATGGTATTAACCGAGAGACCATAGCCGAGGAGAATAACACACCAACTGTTGATCAACACAACAGCTTCAAGGCTAGTTGCATAGAAAATGAAAAAGAACCTGCGCCATCGGATTCGCAACCCACACCAAATGCAAGTAAGGAATGCCAGCTCTTTCTTGATGATACAATTAATGGTGGAGTTGTGCTTGTTACAATTGGCAAGGCACACATGGATTATGTTCCAACTGACATAGTCCATGGGATTCCTTTAGGTGAGGAGAATGTGTGAGTGACAATTAATGTCCCGAAACTAAAACATGCACTCATACCTATTCTGAACAATGAAGCAACAATTATTAAAGAAGCTGTCGGTCGGTTTGTTGCTTGGCCGAAAAAATTAATCGTCATTGAAACGAGTCTGAGCCAGGCAAGTTGAGGTCCTAGTCACGTTCCCGACTGAGAAGTTGAAGGAAGCAAACACATCAAAAAGAGAGCGGGGAAAAAGAAACTATAGTCACAACTGGAGGTACAACAACAAACTGCACAACAACAACTATCTCCTTTCAACTTTAGTGAAATTCCCCATGACTTGAGACCTTTGGCATTCTACGCACAATGTTCCATGCGTGATGGATTGCAAATAGCCTGCCCGACACAACAGTCCATTAGTGGCAACGACATGCTTATTTATATTGGGTATGAAGATGTATACCATTTCAAGAAATCAGTGCGAACAGTATAATGGTTTACATCAGGTAATAGATATATCTTTAAACAATATTTATTTTTTCTTGTTAATCTTATGTTGTTTTTCGTAACAAGTTTGACTAATTATTTTACAGCTATTTAGCAGAATGTTGTGAAAGAAAAGGTGTTGATCAATGGTTCAGGTTTATTTCTCCAATCCTTATCTCACCAATTCAACAGAGGGTAGATCGCAAAGTCTACCGTAGAGAGAGAGCCAACAATATTCTACGGATCTTAACAAACGCATCAAAAGGAAAGTTGTACCTCATGTCATATAACAGCAGGCAACATTGAATCTTGGCAGTTATTGATCCTTGGGATGACTAGGTCATGTATTTTAATCCTTTAGTAAACGAACTAGATGATGATTTTCATGACCTAATTAAGTTGTAAGTATATTTTCCCGTTCGAAATTGTGATTTGACATTACATTGTTCTTGCTTTAATTGTTTTGAACTTTGTTAAATTGTTAGGGCACTTAATGACTGGAAGATTTTGGCGGGAAAAGGAGTACGAAAGTGACGCAACTATGAAACGTTGATTAATACTGTTCGATGTCCGCTCAAAAAGATTATGTTAATGCGGTTATTTTGTTTTAGCCTTTATACGAGAAATAACCTTCACTTTCGATGGACTATCCTTACTTCAAACTAGGGATTTTTTATCGATGTTGACATGAGTATAGTAAGGTGAGAGTAGGCTAATTTTGTAATACGGTTCATCCAATATAGTTATAAGACAATCTATAAGTTTTGTAATATAATGTATGTTTTTGTAATAATTGTTATACATTGTGACATAAAATCAATTGAAGATTAGCCATTATTTTGATATGGGCTGTGCAATAGATAACACACGGTATTTGCCACCCATGGAAAATCGTATGAATTGTGTATATATATATATATATTTTTGTTAATGGTCACCTGCCACGACCGTTTTTTCAAAAAACCGTCTTGAAAAGTTAACCTACCACGACGGTTTGTATAGAAAACCGTCGTGGAAAGTTACTATATACCCCCTATTTGATATCAGTTTTATCTATTTCGCGATGATTAAAAAACTGTCGTGGAATCCAAACAGATACCATGACGGTTAGAAAACCATCGTGAAAAAGATACCACGACGGTTAAAAATGGTCATGGTATCCTCTTTTTGTACTAGTGATTGCATACTAAATTAAGCCTTTCGACATAATGGAACAATCGAGGGTTTTGGATAATTTTAAGATTGCAGAAGAGGACCTAAGATTTCAATCCTTACAAATAGGAGACCAGTTATGCTCAAATATGGATCTATACTCTATGATCTCATCCTGGAATATTGGCATCCACAACTAATATTTGAAATACAACGAGTTGGATCTCTACTCTATGATCTCATCCTGGAATATTGGCATCCACAACTAATATTTGAAATATAACGAGTTAGAACTCCAATTCGATTAGATACTATTATGTCTAACGGAGTTTATGAACCTTATACCCGATTCTGGTGGACGTATATTTATCAAAAATCCTTCATGATTCTCTGCTCATGAAAGGACACTAGAACAAAATTTGGAATAAACGGTGGATATTGCACGATAATTTTTTTAAAAAATCATCGTGCAATGTTGTAAAAAGAACGCAATACGAAAAGTTTTCTAAAAACTGTCACATAAAACTTAATACTTTTCACGACAACTTTCAAAAACCATCATGGAATGACCAACAATTATAAGGTAGGAAATATTTTTTTTTTCCCCTAGGAATTGTAGTTTTAGCTGTTAGATCAATTTTTCAATAGTATAATCTATAAGTGTCTATATTTTAAACTTACAATGCGCGAGTAAGACCATTGAAAAATTAATGTAATATCTAAAACTATTGTTTTACCAGTAGTGAAAAGGACCATTCACATGCAGAAATATTCAAAAGAAAAATGATTTTTGCGATAAGAACTTTCCTTTTCAATTATCTGAAAGAATTGTGTTTTAATCATTGGATTGAATTTCTAATGGTTTGGTCTATGATTGTCAATGAAAAATTTGTGATAATTATGTGACATAAAACTGCTCCTAATAATAGATCATGCTCACTACAAAATTGATTTAATGATTAAACCAATAATTTCAACTGATTCTTCTTCTTCTTCTTCTTTTTTTAAATAGAGTTTTCTATTATAGAAATTCTCTAAGGGAAAATGGAAACCTTTGTTAAACTCAATAATTACATAAAAGAATTAGAAAATCCTTTTTCACAAATTATATGTGTTGATTAATGTAGACAAATACAAGAACTAGATGGCAGAAAAAACGCAACATCCCACGCCTTCATGGTTGGCCATTGCCACTAGTTGGTTGAAACAATGATGAACATCTTGTATTTGTCTTGAGCAAAAGCTGTTCATCAAACTTGGCATGTTCAACATTATTTGGTGATAGCCCTTGTGTTTGTCCATGTACTAATTGTACAAGTAAGTTGAGAACAAAACAAAGATAAAAGAGGAGACGAGAGAATCCTATCAATACATGACAACATCAGGAGAGACATATATGGCTTCAATCAGGACATACTTCCAATAGAAAACAATCATATCATACATGACGAAATTATTAAATAATGAAAGTTAAAATGGGCCCTTCTTGGACAAGACAAGTTTTAGAGTATTTTCAAGATCACCATGCTTAAAATTTAATCCTACAATCCCCCACGCCCCCATCTTCTCTTATTTATCCATTATTTATGTGTCCTCTTCATATCTTTCGCCTAGCTAGTTGTGAGATTTTCAATAGTTATTAGTCAGCGGCGGAGTCAATCTTTTTTTTTTTTTTTATTAAATGTGACCAAACACTAAAGGATAAAGTTTTTGTGATGATAAAAATAGAGCTAATTAACTAGTTTTTAGTGGGGAAAAATAAGAAAGATGAAAAGTTTTTAGAAGAAAATTTGAAGGAAAAAAAAAAAGAAAAGAAAAGTTAATTGGGGTAGAAGCCCCTATTTGGTCATGAGTTACTCCGCTCCTAATATTAGTTCTATAGAACAGAAGAAGGCATATGAAAAATATTGTCAATTATTTACAGACATGGCTAAAAGTTGTAAGTTATGGATAACATTCCAAATTCCCTTTTGAAATTTTGTTCCTAATCTCATTGTAATGGAATTTTACTACATGACTTGAAATTTCTAAGGAAGGAAATTCCCAAAGCTGATTATGTAGGGGGTCCATCAGCGACTTTGGTTGGTATTAGGCACCAATAATAAAGATGCTTCGAAATGCCAATTTCTCGTTTAGACAAAAAAAAAAAAAAAAAAAAAAAAGAGGTAGAAGAAAAGAAAGAAATGGGAATTTTCTTTGGCTTTCTCTTATCTTGCGGATCACTCAATCAAAAAAAGCTCCCCCTTCGAAAATAATAATAATAATAATAATAAGCTCCGTGTAGTGCCTTTTTCTAAGACATTCATTCGCTAATGGATTGACTTGTATGTCCTTTGTGAGAAAGTTACGTACTAGTCATTACATATGTAGCTATTATTATGTTCAACAATTTTGGTACATACGTCCATTGAGTTATCTTATTTTATTTTTATTTTATGTTCTTTTTAGAAAAATTAGTTTTATAAACACGTGCTACACACGTGTATTAAGTTTGTTAAATATTTTGACATAGTAAAAGAATACATACATAAAGATATATTTGAGGGAAAAATATTTTAACATCAATAAATCTAAAATAAAAGGTATTTCAATAAGACAACTAAAATAAGATTTAAAGAAAATAAATCAAACAATTAAAAATAGAAGGATAAATATAAGGATATATTTTGAAAAAAAGATTTTATGAGGAGATAAAATAAAATAAAGAAGGGTAAGGTTCAAGAAAAAGGTACAAAAATGATCAAAATTAGTTAAAAAAAAATATTTAAATAGTAACTAAACAAATCTATTATGTTAAAGTTTAACTAAGTACAAAAACAAATTAAGGATTTTTGAAGTAAGGGCAAGTCCGTAAAGAAATAAATTTATAAGAAAAAGAAAGGAATAAAAAGTAGTAATAAAAGTAACATTTGATAAAATAGTGTTTCAAGTGAAGTAAGGAAAATATATAAATGAAAGCTTATTTGGGCAGAAATATTATTACATAGTAAGTACACGATAGTTTGGACAAAGTATTTGATGTTAGACATTTAAAATAAAATATATGATGGTTTAAGGAAAAGATTATAGAGGAAAAATGTAAGAAGATAGACAAATTAAAATGAAATATATAAAAGTTTAAGGAAAAGATTTAAAAGGGTAAAATTGTAAAAAGATAAACATAATACAAAAGAAGAGGAAAAGAGGAAAAAAAAATTTAAAAAGAGGGAAAAGGACAAAAGTGAGAGAAGGGGAAAAAAAAAAAAAAAAAAAAGAAGAAGAAAGGAACCACATTTGTATACACACGTAAGTCACATGGAGAGTGAACTTGCACATTGTTTTTTAATATAATCTTTTGCCTCATTTTCTTAATGCTGGGTGTTAACTTGCACATTGTTTCTTGCTTTTCTTTTGTCTGTATGAGGATCGGGCCCAAGATTGTTTTTTCTTCACCCAGTTTGATTATTCAAAATTGCACTTTTTATCAAGATAAGTTTGAACACTTGTGATAGAAAAATAATTGTAAAAAAGGCCGAGAAAAGAAAAAGAAAAAAAAAAAAGGAAAAAAACATTTAAAAAATGTGACAAAATTTGATAAAGGGAAATTAAAGATGAGTTTAGAAATAAATATTGACGTACAAAAAATTCATAGTCTTAAAAATTAAAAATGGGGCAGCTGAATCTTCAAGAGAAGGAAAATTAGGGGAAAGTGAGTTCAAAACTTTGATAGAAAAGAAAATGTAGGGTTGGGAGGGGGTTCAAAAGCTTGTTAAAAGAGAAAATGTAGAGAGAAGTAAAAGATGGGGGATGAAAACGAAAAGAAAATAGGTCTTTTTGTATTGGTGTACCCTAAACTTATTATAGAGTTATAATTTATACTCTGAATTTTTAATTCTGACAATTTACACCTTAAATTTACAAATCTAGTTATTTGCACCCCATTGGTAAACAATATTGATTTTTTAATTAAAATTGATATTTCACTTGCATATAGATTGTTAACTAACAAAGATAAAAATGATTATTTATGTCATGAATTAACGACCCATGTACAAATCACATTTTAATTTCCTTCAAAAGATTAATATTATTGTCAATGGGGTGTAATTTGCTGCATATTTGTAAGTTCAGAGTGTAAATTGTCAAAATTAAAAATTCAAAGTACAAAATTATAACTGTACAATAAGTTTTAGGTGTACCAATGTAAAAAAGCTAATAAAATAAGAAAGTAACGGAAGAACAAAACCTGGGGAAAGTTGCCAAAAATTATTAGAGAGTAAAAGATAGAAAATGAAGACAACATTGTCTATATGCAATCTAGATAATTATGATAGATGCCATAAAAATAGGATGTGTGGATTGATATTTGTTATAAATAAAAAACTCTAGTAAATTATGTAATAATGATAACGTCACTTATGTAATAGTTTAAATTAAAAATATCAAAATATCCGCGCATCTTCACGATCTCCATCTTACCAAGCACCGTTATCAGTAATGTTAGTATTAATATTAAGAAAAGTTAAAGTTTTGTATGTAATTATCTTTGTTAGGAATTTTAGATTTATTTGTATTTATTGTAATTTAGAATATGTCTTGATTATAGTAGATTTGTAAGTATTATGAAATTTACCCGATTGTATACATTGTAACTTGTATTTATATGAGAACTTATTCATAGTGTTCCTTACTAATAAATTCATTATTCTTAGTCTGTAGACATAAGCACATCCACGTTAAACATCCATGTGTTCTTCTTTTCTTCTTCTATTATTATTATTATTATTTTATTATTTAATTTTCTATATGGTATCAGAGCTTTAGTAGATCCTAAACCTAAAACACTCTCCCCCACCCTTCACACTTCTTTCTTTACGTAATTCCACCCACCCAAATACAATCACATACCCCCTGCTTCACTCCCCTTGCCACCCTTCTTCATGTAATCCCCCATCCCCAAAAAGCACAATCTCCCACCCACCCCATAACAACATTATATGTTAAAAAAAAAAAAACGTCATCCCCAAAAAAAAAAAAAAAAAAAAAAAAAAAAAAAGATTGTTTTTCCTGTCAAGAGGGGAAAAAAAAACCCATAATTGTCCTTTTATTTTATTTAATATTCTATAATAGCGATTATACTCCAACGAGTCATTGATCCTTTGATCCAATGCACCATTGCGTCCTCTCTTGACGATTGTCATCACTAATGCCATTGCTTCCTGTTTTGATGATTGTCATCCTAGCGCTCATGCGCCCTTTCTCTCTAAAACCAAGTGCCCGTTGTCTTTTCCCTTTTCTCTTTTGATGATTGCCGTCTTTGCACCCAAATGCTCGTTGTCTTCTCCCTCATCTTTTGACGATTGTTGTCCCTACACCCAAGTACATGTTGCGATCTTCTCCCTCCACTTCTAACAATTGCTGTTCACCTACGCCCAAGCGCCCTCTCTCCCACTATCGATGCTTGTCGTCCCTTCTCTCTGCTCTTGTGTCCCGACATCTTTTATTTTTATTTTTCTAAAAATCAAAAAAATAAAAAATAAAAAAAGAGAGAAAATTACAAAAAAATAAAAATAAAAAAGGAAAAATTATTTATTGAAGTTTTTTTTTATTATAGTTCAATATTGGATCTCCTCTTCGAGCTCCATCTTGCAGGGGCATGTTAAGAAATTTAGTATTAACATTAAGAAAAGTTAAAAGTTTTGAATGTAGTCATCTTTATTAGGAACTTTAGATTTATTTGTATTTATTGTAATTTAGAACAAGTCTTGATTTTAGTAGATTTGTAAGTATTAAGAAACTTATCCGATTGTATATATAATGAATCCATTATTCTTAGTCCATAGATATAAGCACATCCATGTTTTAACATCCTTGTGTTCTTCTTTTCTTATCCCTTACAATTTCATGATCTTTCCTCGCCGTCACCTTCACGAATTCTGTCGGTGGAGATCAAGTGCGAAGCCTTCATCTATGTTTCTCCCCACTCCGATGCCAATCGTGTCTAGATCTTAGGTTTCGTCTGTGGTGGTGTCTGTTGGGGCAGCGTGGAGGACGAGATTGGATCTGCTCCACTCATGACTGTGGCCGTGTAGAGGAGTTCCGATCTAGGATGCAGGACCGTGGCTATGTGGAGGAGATCGAATCTCCCCACTCCACACATGACAGTGAATGACGAGATATGAGATCAGCAATGGACATCAACAGGATGGTGTTTTGGTGGTCTGGAGCAATGGTTGGCATCGTTACGAGGTGGTAGTACATGGTGGTAGTGATGGAGGAGCACAGGGAAAATGAATATTTTTGCATTTTTCATGGTGCTTGCTGGATTTTTTTGATTGAAAATGAATTTTTGCGTTATTTTTTCAAAACTGCAGCGTGAAAATAGGATGAATTTGGCGATTACCAATTGGTACACATCTGGTTTCCTTCCTGTGGAGGTGGTTCCGGTCAATAACCAACTGGTATCCTGTGATGGGGCCGTTACCTATTAGTAATCAGCTGGTATCTTGTCGATGAAGGTGGTTACTAGTGGATAATCAATAAATATCTTGCTTACTAACTGATAAACAACCGATTACAATCTATTGGGGACTATCGACTGGCTATTATCACTATGGATATCGATCGGTATCATTATGAAGACCACAAATAAATGAAGGGTATAACTGACATTTTAAAATAACTAAGTAAATAAATAAATAATGATGTTATGTTGTGGTATTTTTTACTATAATTTTTTTATGTTATAAAAATCAATGCAAGACATGTATTTATGGCATTTCTCTAAAGTTCCCCAATCTATTATTATATTTATTTTCTAATTATTATAAATTTAAAGAGGAAAAATAAGATTTTTGCTTAAGTAAAGAATCAAACAGATTTTACTTATTTTGCTAAAAAGGTAAAAATAAAAAAAAATAAAATAAAAAAGATACAATCATTATTCTTAATTCTTAGTTAAAATGAAACTAATACAAAAGAAACTTGAAATGTCATTACATCCCATTAGAATGATAATTCTTATGTTTTAAGTCAATTGAGCAAAAAAGTCAATTGAGCTAAACAATTTTTTTTTTCGTTTCTTTTCTTTCTTTTGTTTTTTTGTTTTTTTTTTTTCAAAAATGAAATAGCTCCATTTTTAAATTTCTTTTTTGCGGAAATAATTCAACAAATATGTCTAACTTAATACATTATCTATAAATAAATGTCGACAGCTAGCAATTCATCTTGTTTCATCGTTTTTTATTTAAACCTTCCTTTTTTTTTTTAAATTTTTTTGTCCTTTATTTATTTTTTCTTTCCGGTCTAAATTTATTTGTTTTTTTCATTTTGGTCCATTTTTCATACTGGTCCTTTCTTCATCTTAGTCCTTATTTCATTTTTGTCTTTTTTAAGTATTAGCCTTTTGTTGATTTTTCCTTCAGTTTTTTTTTTTTTTTTTCCATATTCTTTTATCTGTCTTACCAAATTATTTATTCTTTTATTTTTTTTTTAAAGAAAACTATTTGTTTTTCAAATATGTGCAATTCATTAAGATGAATACACATGTGTATAACATGAACTTTCAGATAATGAGTATTTAACATTGATGCATTTAAAATTGTAATCCTTTGATAATGTGCCCCCCAAAATTTTTAAATTTGACAATTTACCATATGAACTTGTAAAATTGTTACAATGTGCTCTTTAATTTGGTTAATTTTACAAAAAATAAAAAAATTGAAATTGGAAGATTTGCATTAAGGTTTATATTAAATTTGGAAATTTTTGGTTAGAAATGGGTTTATTCGTCTTTACATGAGACATATTTAGGTGTTTCATAATTAATTTAACAAAAAATTAAGTCATCTAGGGTACATTGCAATAATTTAATAAATTTAGGAGGTAATTTGACAAAATTATAAATTTAAAAAGCAAGTTGTCAAAAGATAATAAGTTTAAGGATATCGGTCCTAAATGCCCTCTAACTTATATTACGACAAACATCAGTTTTTTTAACAGGGTGTTCACGCACGTGTTTTTACCAGTACATAAAGATACGATGGTACGAAATTGACGAGCGAAACTTTTTAATAAAAGGAAAAGGTTGAGCAATTTTGCAATGGCAAGAGAGAAGGATTTGAACGTGGAAAGCAATTGAATTGTTTTGGTGTGGGGGCCCACGTGAGGCCCACTAGGTGGTGGCCCGGCCCAATACCCAAAATGTAATGTGAGGTGGATAAAAGTTAAAGGCCCACAAAGAGAACCGCAGGTTTGACGGCTGTCGGTTACGTGTGAGGCATCTAGTGGTTGTCCTTGTAAAGTCGTCCGTTCATCTCTACAATCAAAATTCTGAAAAATCCCAAGACACAAACTCTAATCCTAATTTTTAAATACGAAATTATATAACATATGATTTATTATTCTATTATTATTATTAAGTATTTAAAATATTATCATATTAATTAATTGTGTCAATTAATAAAAATATGAAGTATTTAAGATAAAAGTTAGTGTCCTTAGTACTATTATGAATGAATAGATAAGAAGTACACGTTTACCAAATCAAAAAGAGATAAAATGAATAAAAATTTATTGGATGACAAATAAAACAAATTAATAAAACAGAGAATTATTGATTTTATTTTAGTGTTTATTTACCTCTTAAATGGTATAAAGAAAAATAATCACAATCTCTTTTTAGTGTTTAGTAAACTTGGTACTGTTAGTTATTACTAAATTAACTTTTTACACAATTAAAATATCATTCGTACATTAAAACTTAGTATTTTACACAATTAAAATATCATTAGTATATAAGTAAATTTCGTATTTATTTCTTTTGATAAGAAATCAATATCAAGGGGATACAATAATTGACATTCCCCTTCTTCATTCTCTATTTTGTGTGAGACCTACTAAACTCTCATTCTTTATTTTATAAGTAAATACATGATTAATTGGGAGAGTGGATGACGACTCACTTTCTCTTTCCCTTTTATGCAAAGCAAACGCAACCTAACTTTTCAGTATCAATTCATGTAGTGATACGTTATCATCCTTTTATTAATAGATGCAATCAACTGATGAGCAATGCTCTATATGTTTACTAATAAAAGAATAACAACTCATATACTACTTAGATTGGTAGTCAAAAGTTTATATTATAACTCGTGTCTCTAGCATTTTTCTTAAGGATATGCTATTAAAAAAAAGTATGCCGTTGTCTTTAGTAGTAGTTTGAATTTCATAACCTTTATTTCAATTTAATTGGAAAAATTTTTTATTTTATAAAATTTAATAGTTTTAAGAAAAAAAACAAATTCTTAGTACTGAGAGTGAACAACCATAACAAGGACTATAAATTTTGGTTCATTCAATATATAATCAAAATTTCAGTTTCCATTTTAATTTTTTAGCCTAATCTTTAGTTTATTTTTTTCAGCAAAATATCAATAAAGTAAACATAAATAAAAGGGTGATCAATTTAACAATGGAGGTCACTTCACGGGGGACATGAATAGGCACTACCAAGAAACTCGTAACTGAATCTACCGTTCAACATTCAAACCTCAATTGAAGATATGAATAATGATAGTAACATTGGAGAATCTCCCAATCAATTTATTTAATATATCTAATATTTGGAACAATCATGTACTTATCCAATGCAAAGGTATAAACATACCTGGGTGCCACATAGAAACCCTGGAGATTTTGTAAGTTCAAAAAGATGCATTGTACTCTTTTGAAGAATAGTGAAACAATTCTCCCCGATTCCAAAGATGATGTAGCTTGTGAATAGAAGGTGAACCTCGATAAATTCTCGTGTTCTCCCTTTTTTTTTTTTTTTCTCTATACTTTGATTTCTCGTTCTTCTTCCGGTACATTAGTTTAACAATACGCATATTCGATTCCAATTTTATTATGCGAGTTTTACTTGTTAACAATGATATTTACCGACGAATCTTCTTTATTTTTGTAGTCCATGGTTGTTGATGTATTCTGCTAAATTAAACCCTTATATTCCGTTTCCTCTTTTATTCTCTTCTTCTTTAATAGCAACCATCTGATACTAAACCAAGCCCTCCATTCTCTCATGATATAAAATAAAATAAAATAATGGTCCAAAACTAATAACAGAATCATACCCCTAGAAAAATTCACCTACATTTTTTGTAAGAGCTAGAATTTTTGGAAATGTGGGCAATTAGAATATGTTCTTCACTTAGAATATCTGGTCAAATTCCCATATATTGTATTTGATATTAGATTCAAATACAATATACATATGTAATATAATATGCTTTTAAATATCATATTTTGACACTTGAGTGCATATATTCCAATAAAAAAAATGCGTTTGGATGTCAATAATGGATTACTTTTTTAAGTGCTTTAAAAAGGTGTGTGGTCAAATGATGTAGTGCTTATATTTAGATTTATTTGAAAGATGTGTATTCAAATATGAGACGCGGACAACTAAATGAATATTGTAGTGAAGTGTAAAAACATTCAAATGGAATGGGTAATCCAAATGCCTTATCAGCTCTTTATAGTATAATGCAGTACAATTACACGACAGATCTTGTTGTTGACCGGAATGTCCTCTCAGTAGTGTTGAGTGACTACTTGAGTGTAAATGTGTATTATTATTTGTTGTATATAAGCTGCTTTGGGGGAACAAAGCAATGGCATTGAATTGATTCCAAATCCATCAAATCCATATTTTCATATATATATATATACATATACATATACATATACATATATGGTATGTTTGATGCCTTTGTTTGAGTACTAGAACTTTTGTCAGAGCTTGTTGTGGCCTTTGGCATGGCCTCTCAACGACAAACTTACTCCATAATTCCCCAAATCTCTCTTCTCTACATAATGCTTCTGCTCCCTCTTTATATGCTAAACAATTTACTATTGTTTTCATTATTATTTTTTGTTCTTTTCTTGCTTTATGTATACACATATATTAACTGAAGAAAGGCAGGAACTAGCATTAGAGACCGCTAAACCATCCAATTAAGTTGACAATCTAAAAAGAATTCCCTCTCACACCAACCAACTCAATATAATTATAGAAATACAAGAAAAAATTTCAAAAAGTGTAGTGAAAAAATAAATACAACCCCAAGGGGCACAAAGTCCCCAAGATAAACTATAATGACCTATTAAAACCAGCCTCAACTAATTAGACCTAACGTTAGAAAGTTAAGTCAAAATTTATACCTTTGAAAAATCATTTTATAATAGTCTTTAATAAAAATCCTACAAGTACCAAAACTCAGATGGAAGAACCTAACAAGGAAAAAATATGTTTATGCTAGAAGACACACCTTAAAATTACCGAGGATCG
>JAFMPE010062202.1:216-29762 GCA_024759925.1 Ficus religiosa
TAATCAGAATATTAATATTATATGGATTAAGTTTGCAAAATTACTCCCACGTGCATATCACGTGGCTAACAACTAGTGTTAACTAAAGCAACATCATAATAAAGCGACAAGATAAGAGAAGTGACAACAATCTTAATAGAAACATCAAAACAACATAACCAAAACAAATGATTTTATATTCTGAAGTTTTATCGGTAAAAATAAACGACAAAAATCCCTTAAGACACATAAGAGGTTCTATTGAAAAACACAGAGATTGTTACGTTTTTCAACTAAAAATAAAAGAGCTAAATTGGGGACTGTTTATACCCGATCATTATTCCAACAATGCAAAAATTTGCCGTAATTTAAAATTTATACATTTATATATTACTCTTGATGAGAAAACACTAAACAGATCGTTTATTAATTTATTTATTAGGATTAATTTGTTGTCGTTTAATTTCTATTTTTCTCTAGAATGTTTGATGTGTTAAGTCACAAATATAATTAATTCCGTTGTTTAAAAATGAAAACAATACACACACACACACACTAGACTGAACGACAAGGCTATAAATAATGAAGATGAATTTACCAAAATAAATAGTATAGGAATGGCAACAACGAGAGCAAATGCTTTCAGTATAAGGACGACCAAAAAAAAAAAAAAAGGATAATTACAAAAACATCTTAATCAAACGACATGGTCATGGAAACAAGTAAACAATAATAATCCAAATTCCAAAATGAGCCAATGAGGTGTAGATTTTAAATCCCCACCACAAATTTTTTTTTTTTTTTTTTTTTTTTTTTTTAAGGAATCACTACTAAAATGACAAAAATATAGGAAAACGACATGGAAATTAAAATGACATCATAATAGAAGCAACAACATCTGGATAAACGGCATGAGTATTAAAACGACATGACCTCAAAAAACGACAGTAATTTTGTTTCATTACAATTGAATAACGACAATATCCCCATTAGATAGCATCACCCTAAACGACTGCAATGCAAAACGACAACCCTGTACCATGTGCTAATCAACAATAATGGTCCTACTTTTTTAACAAGTAATCTCAATTTTTAACACCAACTTATGTAGGGTACAAGAATTCATTTTCTTTTAGTAAAAATTAAAAATTGTTACGATGATTTTTTTGATAAAGAATGGGATAATACCATTGATTTTGTTTTGAATATATTTCCCAACACATAAGAAACGGCAGACCTCTAAAACATTCAAAACTTCTCATGTCGTTTTTCTTTTTTTTTTTTTCCTCCCCGAAAAAATAACTTCACATATCGTTTATAGTATCAGATTTATTCGAGCCAAAAAAAAAAAAAAAAACCCGAAATATACCTCCTAATTTCCTCTCAAATTTCCAACAGTGAAGGTGCTAGGGGCCCAGGCGGCGTCCAAAAATAACCGTTTTTTTTTTTTTTTTTTTTCTTTAGCTCTAAATAAACATAACCGTTTTTTGGTTTTCCAATAGAACACACAATATTTTTCTTCTAGCAAAAGAAGAAAAAATTAACCAAAACTCATGGCTTCCATTAATATGGAAGAAGAAGGAAACAAAAAGGAAATAGTGAAACCAATTGTTCTTCATCACTCAACGCAGAATATTGACTTACAAGAGAAATGGTCTCAGGATGGAAAATTTATGAGCAGTCTGAGGGAAATTATCTTTTCCATTAAAAGGGTTTTTCAGGACGAAAGTTCCGAAAGAACTAGAATCTACCAAGTTTGGCCTGGGAAAAATGTACATTTAATGGAGTAAATCCATTGCATTTTTTACTGTTCATTTTATTTTCAGTGAAATTATTGGAGTTGCAACTTTCTATTTTGCGATTGTGTTTTACTTGGAAAATTTTCAGTACTGTATTTGTGTCACTTGGATTTATTGTTGTGTTTTGTTTTTATATATTTTTGCAGGTGTTTTTCTTCCATGGGAGACTTGTATGTGGTCCAGATCCCAGGGGGTTGCTCTTGACAACAGTTTCTATTATTCTGCCTAGTTGGATATTTTCTGTCTACATAGGACAAGATCTACCAAATCGTTCCGGCCTCATTGTCGCAATCTCGGAGATTTTAACATTACTTGTTAGTCACGATCTTTCTTTCTTTTTTTATTTTTATTTTCAATCTTGAAATTTGTATCAATTGTGAATTGTCATTTTAAAACATAAGCTCTATAAAAGATAATGTGAAGGAGAACCAAAATTCAAATGAAAGTTTGTGTAAATCTTTCCTGATTTCTCATTGTAATGCAGGTTCTTGGCAACTTGGTTTTGGTTAGCGCCATCGATCCTGGTATTATTCTGAGAAACGAGCAAGATTTTACGGAAGATGTAAATACCTCTAATAATTTTGGAGTCAGAAAGACAAGAATCACAATTAACGGAGTGGAATTGAAACTTAAATACTGTCGCATTTGTAAAATTTTTCGGCCTCCCAGGAGCTGCCACTGCATTGTATGCGACAATTGTGTCGAGAAATTTGATCACCATTGCCCTTGGATTGGTCAGTGCATCGCACTGGTATGATCAACATGATCACAAAAGATTATGTAAAAATCTTTTGGGATTAAGTAATTTTTGACTTAATCAATTACTAAATTAATTTAATCAATGCTTTTTTGAGCAGCGAAACTACCGATTCTACTTGACATTTGTGGTATCCGCTTTGGCCTTTTTCATCTATGTGTTCTCCTTCACTTGCTTGAAAATCCGCCAAAGATTGACGAAAAGCGAAACTAACTTGTTTGGATTGTTTAAGAACTGCCCTGAAACCCTTGCTTTGGCCTTGTTCAGCTTGGCCGCTACCTTGTTCTTGGGTGGCCTTGCCATGTTTCATGTGCATCTTATTGCTACAAACCAGGTTCTCTTTGTTTTTAATCACATTTACTTTTGATTTTGGTAAGATCATTAGTAGCTAATTGTTGATTTCTCTCTGTTAATTTTCTGCGTAGACGGCTTACGAAAATTTCAGGCAACAATTTACGGGTTCGAAGAGTCCTTATGACACAGGAATTCTTGGTAACATTAAGGAGGTTTTGTTTAAGCCAATGCCACCTTCTAGAGTTGATTTCCGAGCAGAAGTTGCATCACGAGACCACCATCCAACGGCTGCAAATGCTCATGAAGTTTGAGGAAGAGATTCATGAACTACATTGCCATTATGATTATGAAGATAACCAAAAAGTAACTGTGATATATAACTGTACTTGTAGTACCTTGTTGATGTTATTATATCTATTTCTTGCTGGACTTGAAGTGAAATAAATGTCTGGTGAGAGACACCAGAGGTCTCCACAGAGTCATTAATTGTAATTGTAAGATATATATAAATAAGACATTTTACTATATATGAGATTAGATTCCGTGAAATAATTTATTAAACTGCACCACTCCACTTATTTAATGAGCATCACCCGTTTTAAGTCGTATAATTAAGGCCGACAATTTTTACGAGATCGTATTTAGTAAAAATCTTCAAACTATATATATATATATATATATTATCATGCTAGGCCTAAGCTCTTAGGAAGAAGCAAAGGATCTTTAACGTGGGGGGAATATAATATCAGCTGGTTGATCATCACGTGTGGGGTATGGACAAACGTGTTGGATTTTAAAACAGGGACATGGGTCTTTTTCTCAGAAAATCTGGGTGATAGGAATTTCTGAACATTCAAAATCATAGTAGATCTTTACATTTATTATACGAATGACAGTGTATTTATTTATTTCTTAAATAATTTTATAAATATGTATTAAGTATGGCCATCTGCACCCCAAGTCCACACGTTGTTCCGCTCCCACCTTGGAGACATCAAGAACAGCAAAAAGATTTGAAGTGAGCCAGGGCCACATGTGTCATGAGTGGCTGGAACGTCATCCCACTTTCAGATGGGCCCTGTTTGTATTTATTGAGGCCCAGTAACGTGGAGACGGGACGCACTTATTAGGCCTTTCATTTGTGTGCGTGCATGTGCGTGCGTGCGCGTGTTTGGCTAAAGAGCGAGTTTCATCGTTGGAAGCTGAGAGGGACCGACACAGAGAGAGGGGTGAAAAAAAGAGATGGTGTTAAGATATCAATTCTAATTTTGTGATTCGTTTAGATTTTTTATTGTATTTGGTGTTTGATTTAAATGTCATGTGTATATTTTAATATGTATTAGATGTCATATTTTTACATTTGAATATATGTATTTTTAATGAAACGTGCGTTTGGATGATAATATTGGAATACATTTGATTGCATATAAATGTGTGTATTCAAATAATGAATAGTGTTTGTATTGGGATTTGTTCAAAAAGTTGTGTATTTAAATGCAAAAGAATAATAACCAAATGACTATTGTATTGTATTGTAAAAATATTTCAATTGAATGGAGGATCCAAACATCCTAGAGTTGATATACCTAATATTTAAAAAATAATCAAATTAAATCCAAGAATCTTTAAAAAGAATTATTCACTTTCTTTCGTTTTTTTTTTCTTTCTTTTATTACTTGTCCTCGAATTTTGAATCCAAGAATATTTTTTACCAAAACGATATTGTAACACAAAAGCTTCTATTAAAGTAATTAAATAATGAAATTTGGATTTTTAAATAAAGTTGGTATGCATTAATGTTAAGCACAAAAAAGTTAGATGGTAGGGACATAGGGATTTAACCAAAGATTAGAATGCTTAACTTTGCCGGAAACTTCTCAAGGTAAAGAAATGTTAAAGTTAAACCTTCGTAAAGAGATGTAGGCTTTAATTAAAATTGATGAGTATAATCCCAATTAACCGACTTGACTCAACTGAAACTGACAATAAAGTTTACCAAATAATGTTCTTGTTTGCTCTTTTTAGTTCCTTAATTCGATTAGAGAAAGCCCCTATAATTATTAGCAGTCATTTATTGTCAAGCATATGTACTTGTCAAGCATATGTACTTGACATGCATCAGGGTTCATATCATTCTTAACCCAAACAAAAGCAAAAGCAAAAAAAATTAGAAAGATAAAGGTCTCTTCATTCCCTTTTGGAGTTTTGGATTCAGAAAATCTTAGAAAGGGCCAGGAGGTTCTTCTTTCCAATGCAATCTTGGTCTAATCCTTTTCTCTTTTTCTTGCCTTTAAGGAGAAAAAGAATAAGAAAAAAAAAGTATGGAGCAAAATATATCATTCTCTTAATTAAGTACATATTTACTATCTTATTGATTGTTTCTCAAATTAAATTTTGATATTTTATCTAATTAATTAAGTAAATTTTTTTTTTAAAAAAATATTCAGTTCCTATTTTTATAATCAAGTTGTTAAATATAGATAACATGACCAGTAAATAGGGGAAGAGCAGTTAATAAAAGAAGAAAATAAGGATAAACTATATGAACTCGTATTAAACGACAACTTCATGTGTTCTTATCACACACACACACACATACATATATATATATATATATAATGCTATATTGTACCATTTTTCTTATTCCGGACGGTTTTAATGAACCCGCATGACATGGTTCATTTCATGCAAAAGCTACACTTTGATGAAACAATTTTTTAATATGGAAAAAAGTAATGATGCTCATATCATATGTCCCTAGTGACCAAGGAACCTTATGTCACACTCAGGCTCAAAAAGAGGGTCATCATAATAAAAGTTGGTTCACCACCCACCATATAGGGCTTGATAATATTCCTTCTTTTACCTTCTTCACTCTGCTAGTACTCCATATAAATATATATATATATATATATGTTATAGAAAAGGACAAATTTACCCTTTTGCTTGTTCATAAATATTTCTACCAACCGAGAGAGAAAGAGAGAGAGAGAGAGAGAGAGAGAGAGAGAGTCTTGAAGAAGAAGTAGAAAAGAGTTTTGGTTGAAAGAGTACTTGGCACCAAACGAACAAAGTAGATGCATGGTCTCCTGCAACCGCAGGCTTTGGGTTTGAGACTGAAAGGGGGGTGTGGTCATTGGTGTGGGGATTGCTTAGAGCCTTACACAAGTTGTCGCTGTAAAGCGACAGAGGCTCTTCTGTTTTGCAAGCAACGCATCTATACATATATATATATATATGTAAATATATTTCCATATTTTTCCTTCCCTTTCTTGTCCTTTTCTTTTCATCAATATTGAAAGGTAAAGGAGTATGGAAGGAAGGAACCCTATTCTACACATGTCTTCTCATTATTGGCAAAGAATTGGAATCATCATTTTCAATTTTGTGTAATAACAGGGCAAAGTATATGTTTTCAGCCAAATATATATATTTATATATTATTGATATTTCGCAACTCTAAATCGTCAGATCATTTTAAGATCATATGATCAAAATTTAAAAAAATATTGAAAATTAATAAAAAAATAATCTCATTTCTTGAATTTAGAGGTGAATCATATCTTGATCATTGATATTCAGAACATCACACAACAAGTTCTTAATCAATAAAATTGTGCTATTGATTTATTTTGTCAAGTATCGACTAAAAGAATCAAGAAAATGATATGTGACCGTCATATGATACACTATGTAAATATACACACACTAATATATTACATGATTGTCATATCTCGTTTGCATTCACGTTTTAACATAACTCTTAACACTTTTACATGACATGTGTGAGATTATTACTCCAATTTACATCTTTTTGAGAAAACAAAATATAAGTGCCTTGGCTCGGATTATGTCTGGAGCCATAGTTATTAGTTTTTCTTTTTTTTTTTTGGTAGAAAGGCATATTTTTGTTAATTTACTTTCGAAAGATCCGTGTTTCAGGGTAATTTTTTCTTTGTTATTAATTGATGTAATTTAAAACTAAAGTTTTTCAAGATATTTACATGTTAGATGTAACTTGACTGCATGCTTTCTTTTTCTCTTTCTTTTTTTTTTTTTAAGGTTACTGTTCATTTTAAAGATTCTAAAATATTTTCATGGGTTGTTTTTTCCCCTTCATAATATTAGATTAGTTTCTTTTTTAGATGGTTTAATATCGTGATCTTGAGAGAATTCATTTCTGACCTGTTTGTCGGAAGTGATTATCCGCTTATAGTCTAGTTTTGGTAGATCCAAAATAATTAATTAGAGAGCGTTATATATTGGTTATATTTTCCGTACATACATATATACCTTTCGATAATTCATTGATTAGAAAGACAAACATAATTTGTGGAATAATCTCCACACTTTTTGGGTCTCAAGTTTGGACTCTTTAACACTTGGTAGAAAAATTAAACATTAGGTAATTGGCGGTCAAAATTATTACTTGTAGTTATCCATTTATATATAGTAATACTAACAAGAAAAATACTCATCTCGGTATATCTTTAATATATATATATATATATATATATATGGAAATATATATCCTAACCATATATATTAGGAAAAAGTTATATGAGATTTCTTTAAAAGTACTCATTATTTTCTTCTTCTTTTTCTTTGTTTTCTTAATCTAGGAATAATAATAACATGACAAGAAATTGCACATTCCATAGAACTAGAACATGGGAAGATTAAAACTAATTAATATGGCACATTTGCTTCTCCTTTCATTTAGGGATAAAAAGATTCTTTCTTGAACTTTGCGAGTCCACATAAAATCTTATAATTAATTGAAGTTATGCTCATCAAGATCCAAACTCGAAAAAATCATAACAGAAACATTAAGCTAATTTATGCAGTGCCACATTCATTTTTATGATTTTCGAGATCCGTTCAATGACAATTAGTCCAAACCGACCAATATCATGACACTCCATAAAAAAGAATTTGATATAAAAATTTCTCAAGTTCAAAATTTTCATTTAGAAATTTAAAATGCAGATCAATATAATTTTCCTTTTTTTTTTTTTTTGGGTTCTATTTTAGTCGTTTCGAACAGCCTCTTATCCAAAAAAATAAATAATTAAAAAAAACTGACTAAGTAAATGACGAAAATATCCTCATTATAGCCAATGGGATGTCCACGTACACAAAACCAATTTTCCAAAGGGATGTCACCTTTTGTATTGTAATTGGCAAAAAGAAACGTAAAATTGCGTGCTGGCCAACCACATGATGACGCGTGTGAGAAGTCCTCGTGGTTCGGGACCCCACCTCATGCAGAGGGCTTGGCAGATTCCACGTGAGTCAGATTGCATGTCACATGATTAACGGACAGGGTGAGGTCCATTGGATGGGCCCAGCCAACTGGAGCGGGCCACGTAAGGAGCTCCTACATCTCGTCACGTGCTCATTACCCACCTTTCCGACGAGTCCAGCCCAAGTTGGCAGCCTTTTCGGCCGCTTTTAACTGTATCATTTAAAACCATTTAAAAAAAAAATTATAATATTATTTGAAACGAGGTTTCTCTTTCTTATGTTACGAGATGACACATGTTTTAGAGCCTCCGATATGATCATCGGTTCCTTAATATTCATCTTCATTTTTTATTGACAAAAGTTCAAAGAGCCCCACTTTATTAGCTTTTATAACAATTTGACAAAGGAAATATATGTTGTTGTTGTTGTTGTTGTTCTTGTTGGACTCCAATTAAGATAACTCAATAAGTATTATGAACATGATTAATGTATGTGTTCATAATCAAACTAAATAGAAATACAAAGTATTTAAAATACGACATGACACACGAACACAATTAAACAAATCATGATGATTTGATAAAAAACTCTTTTATAACCCACTTAACATGGAAATTTGAAAAAAAAAACTTAAAATTAAAAATAATAACAATTAACTACAAATTACAGCCTACCTCAAGCAATAACTAACAAAATCATAAAAATTTTCTAATCTTTATTACAATTAAAGAACACATAAATATATCTAAACACAAAATATGTGTATTATTTGATATACAAAAAGGGTCCAAACAAATCACGTTCCACTCAAGTGTCAAAAGATAACCAAGACTCAAATATAGCAATAGGCATCAAAATATTCAAACAAAGGGAAAAGTCTAAGGCTTAGTTTGGTTTAACACTCTGTTTAAACTAAATTGTACTTTTTTCATCATAATTTTGATCTTTTTCTGAAAATTTTTTTTGTCTTTTCTAAAAAAGTTTTTTGTCTTTTCTGAAAAATTACTATTGAAACTTAAATATCTTAAACTAAACCTATTCACCAAACACCCCCTAAATTCGTATAATGACATATTATAAGAATATATGTATATAAAAACTGTGAAGTTATATATATATGAGCTATAATTAACAAGCCATTCGTGCAGTATTGGTACGTTTCATATTTACGATATGTATAATTATATGGATTAAAAGAGTTGCCACATTTATAATTGGTTTAATTTTATGTTATACATACTAATTCGAATATGATTGTATCATCATGTTGTGTTTGAAATTATCGGTCTTGAATTTTTTTAGAACTTGTTTTGCACTAAAATGCAATGGATAGAAATGAATATCATTATAAGGGAACAGTGCTAATGGAGTCCGAGGTATTCAAAACCACTCAAGATGAAATGGTATCTCCATAAGGTGGGGGGAAAAATAAAATAAAGAGAGTGCGTTTTAGAAGGGTGGGAAAAAACAAATTATTGTTGAATTAGGGGCCACCGTTGACAAAGACTTGCATAAAATTTTGATGATCATGTGCCTTTGAAAGATACATTTCAATCAATCGAATTTCAAGCATGTTATGTAAAATTTAAAATAAAATAAAATCAAAAACTACTTTTGGTTTTTAGAGGGCACATAAGTGTAACAATTTGATAAAAATATTTATGCAATTCCTTTTTTTTTTTTTTTTTTTTTGTCCTTCAAAGCCTCTGGACTTTTGAGTTATCTTTTAATCATAATTTAATTATATGCGGAGAGTGTATAAATAAAGAAATGCGCATTGCGTTTTAGGAATAAAATATTATTCAAAATCGTATGTGTTTCTGTAAGAGTTATGCAAAACCGTATAAGAATCTTTTCCTTGTAACTTTGGCTCAATACTTGATAGTATAAGTGTGTGTGTCTGTGTGTATATATTATTATATATTGATATTGGCTTCAACTTCCAAATGGGACACTTTGAAAATTCAATTTGAATATTTAAATATGGTAGGAGAGGTCATTTGCTAGTTGAAAAACGAACTCGACTAGAAATTTGTTGGAAAAATGGGCATCTTGGTTGGTTAATAATTATAAATTGTTAATATAGCAAATGCAGTTCACGCTAAATTTTAAACCATGGAACTTATGGCCAATTATTTAATATTTAGTGTGTCTATATATATATATATAAATATATATATGGTTGTCTGTCATGCGCTTGATATATTTTTGGCTAATTTTTATTACATATGAACCTAATAGAGAAGACTTAGCTAAAAAAATAAATTAATTAAGCAAATGAAATTGCAATTGCAGATCAATTGTCAAAATCATAGTATCATAGGGGGTGGGTTATCTACCAAATCAAGCTGGCCTTGCAAATTTATTTGCATAAACTATGCCATTGCTGATTATTTTAAGTGAATGACGAATGCTAAAAAATGATTATTGGAATCTTTTTGGAAGGACCTTATTGATAACATGTTCATATACATAGTAAATATAGGCAATATACCAATATTATTTCCTAATATTCATTTGTTAATACATGCACAAGAATATGAACTAAGTGTAAAAACAAGAAGTAGAACTTTGTTTAAAACACTATAGTTAAGATAAGATGTGTCTTAACTGTAGATTTTATGTCGTGCGATTCACCTTTCGTTTGTGGATGGTATTTAACGTTTTTGGCGGCTTCATTTAGCACTGCTCTTGTATAAACTTAGTTGTCTTGGATTGTTTTAAGTGTTAAAAAGTCAATAATGTTAACTACCAGTTTGAAAGACAACGATATAATGTTTTAAACTCCCAACATTAAAATGCAGTATGAGTTGTTCAAAACATGAGGGAAAAAAAAAGGACAATTTGTGATGTGGTTTTATGCAACATATATATCAATTATTTCATAACATGAGTGAGCTTGCTTTTCTCATACATTTATCTTGGGGCCATATGGTGGTGGTCCTAGATTTATGTCAACTGTAGATAACTAATTATCACTTGTTTTTGCCAACTGTATATATACATAACCTTAATACATTTTTAGGAATTGACAAAATACATGTTTGTTTTTATTTTTTATTTTTTATTTTTTTATTTAGGGAGACGACATCTTTTTGTAAGAAAAATAAAATAAGTGCAAACAATGCCCGCATACTTAAAAAGAAAAGGAACAAAATTAAGTAATTTTCTAAAATTGGATTGTGAAAGATAAGGTTGCTATATTAAATTCCAAATACCATGTGGTACAATTTCTTCTTCTTCTTCTTTCTTCCCCTTCTCTAAGAAAAAGTAAGGATGGAGTGGAGCTACCCTATAACAAGGACTTGTACGTTATTGATAACGACCAAAAGATTTAAATTAAATGATATATTTCAATTAAAATACATTATATATATATATATATATATTTTTGTAAACATGTTTGATTTAAATCATATTGTTGATATTAATAATTTTCTTAATAAGATACCCATAGTTTTTTTTTTTTTTTTTAAATCTTTCTTATTGGTTTGGTTAAACTTGAACTAAATCCTTACACTTTGTCATCTACATTAACCTAAAAAGGTTTGTGTTTTACCTGTAACTTTTAGGTAATAATTAAAAGATATTTACTATTGCCTTACCTTTCACACAGATCTTGTTTTGTGAACGAATATAAATGCCCACTTCCAAAATAGTTGGAAAAGGAAAAATCTTCCTACAAGTGGCACAAATTTGAGCTCTGGCCTTGCTATTATCCATGTGACTGCCATCCCACGAGAACATGCTATCTTTAATCTCACATCTTGCACTTATGACACTAATGAAGAAATAGGAATTTCAAAAAAACAAAAAATGAGCTTGGTCCTCCGATGCAAACCTTACTTCTATAATCTAATTTTATCTTTTTCTTTAGTTTTATTATTTATACAGTTTTATAATTCAAATTTTAAAAGTTTATAACTTTGCATAGATAAATCTAAATAAGAAGATTTTCTTTTTATAAAATGCATAAAGTTTCGAGATAAACGAAACAAGTTCTATATTGATAATTTTTTTCTAAGTACATTTTAAGTTTTAATATTTTTTTTAACCCAAATAATTTAAATATCTTGATAAATATAAAATTAATCTAAACCTAAATTTTATAATCCAAACCTTACAGGCATGTTAAGATTAAGACCTCGTTTGGTTCGCGAGTTCGAATTCAAAATTTACATATCATTTTTTATTTTTTTTTTAAAAATTTTTTTATCTTTTCTAAAAAAATTTTTTATTTTTTTTAAGAAGTTAAAAAAAATTACTATTAAAACTTAAAATTTACCGCTCCAACTCATTCCCCAAACTATGCTTATCAATGTCACTTCAAGGAACTGTTACTGCCTACTACTACCGGAGGGCTCATTTAATTTGGAAGGTCTGACAAGGACAGTTTGGTAATTTGGATTTAATAAGTGGGCGGTTAAAGAGTCCTCTTACTTGTGTTCAACGTCCCTTGCCTGCAAAGAGGTGTTTAGAGAGAGAAAGAGAGAGAGAGGGAGCAAAGCAGAGGAAAGGATAAAGAAAGGAACAAAACTACAAGTTAAAAACAAAAACGGAGAGTTCCTTTAGACTTTGTTCTGATTCTCGCTGTCAACTCTGCCTCTCAAAATCTTGTATTTTGGAGACTCACTTTTCAAATTTTTGGCTCCTCTTCACTTGGTCTTTTTTCCAGTCCAGTTTCTTTGTTTTATTATTGTTATTGTTCATGGGTTTTTGCTGAAAATTAAAAAGATACTATTTACTTGGGAAATTTGGAGGAAGATGTCTTGGAAAAGCAGAGGAGATAAGCCTTCTGGGACTATAATATCAAAAAAATGGACTCTTTTCCTCTGTTTAGGCAGCTTCTGTGCTGGAATGCTCTTCACCAGTAGGTATGTAATATGGTTTCATTCATCTCATATTCTTAAGGTTCTATTTTATGAAGACTCTCGAAAAATAATAACTTTTTTTTGCAAGTTTTGGATTTTGGTTTTTTCTTTTAAGTCAATTAGCAAACTGGGTCGAGGCCCTTTTTTAAATTTAAGGTTGTTTTTTCTTGTCAATTTTAAGGACGACTCGTGTCCCATATTGTTATCTTGAGATCTAAGTCGTCTCATGATCCTTTTCGATTTTGGTCATACTGAAGTAGTAATTTAATTTTTTTAAGTTCACATGTTTTCTGTGAGATGGGTAATTCTGGGACTATAATATCAAAAAAATGGACTCTTTTCCTCTGTTTAGGCAGCTTCTGTGCTGGAATGCTCTTCACCAGTAGGTATGTAATATGGTTTCATTCATCTCATATTCTTAAGGTTCTATTTTATGAAGACTCTCGAAAAATAATAACTTTTTTTTGCAAGTTTTGGATTTTGGTTTTTTCTTTTAAGTCAATTAGCAAACTGGGTCGAGGCCCTTTTTTAAATTTAAGGTTGTTTTTTCTTGTCAATTTTAAGGACGACTCGTGTCCCATATTGTTATCTTGAGATCTAAGTCGTCTCATGATCCTTTTCGATTTTGGTCATACTGAAGTAGTAATTTAATTTTTTTAAGTTCACATGTTTTCTGTGAGATGGGTAATTCTTTGTCTTCATTTTGGAGCCATTTCCAGGTATTTCTACTCTCAATTTTATTCTCTAACGACATTAATTACGGCCCTTCTCTTATTGAGACTGTACTTGCCACCAAAATACCTGTTAGATGGTCTTTTTTTTTTTTTTTTGATCTATCTCAAATTCTCAATGTCCTTTGTATGACCACATTTTACTTTCAAATTGTTGTCAAAATTTTAATTATGTCTTCCTATTCCTGGTATTGGGACAGCTAATTATTTATGTACCGTGATTAATTAAGGATTATGTGCACTGAAATCAGGATGTGGGATGTTCCTGAAACTACGGATATCACACGAACAACATCAGTGGAAACTGAAAAACTCAAATTAGTTTCCGAGGGTTGCAGTCCAAAATCAGTGAGTATCTCATTTGAATAATGATTTGGTGTTCTTCCTTCATTCAAACTTTCCTTGTTTCAACTTTCAATTCATCTGATTTGTGTCGTTTTAGTTGCTTCAGAAGGAAGTAAAGCGTGACCCAAAGGACATCTACGGGGAGGTTTTTAAGACTCACAATGCGATACAGTAAGTTTTAATGGTTATGGATTTATTCATAAGATCAAATTAGAGTCTGTGAACAAATGCTAAATCGTAGATATGTGTTTGTTCACTGCAGCACATTGGATAAGACCATTTCAAATTTGGAGATGGAACTGGCCGCTGCAAGAGCAGCACAAGAGTCCATACGCAGTGGCGCGCCCTTATCGGATAACTTAAAGAAAACTGAATCATCTGGGAGGAGAAAATATCTAATGGTTGTTGGAATCAATACGGCTTTTAGCAGCCGAAAAAGAAGAGATTCGGTTCGAGCTACCTGGATGCCACAAGGTCTATAAACATATCTCCTTGATTTCTTGTCACTCTGGCTTGCTTGTGTGGATCTGTTGTCTGATGCTTCTGAGAAACAATGTGAAATAGGTGACAAAAGGAAGAAGCTTGAGGAAGAGAAGGGCATTATCATTCGCTTCGTTATTGGTCATAGGTGAGTATTGAATAATCTTTGTATGCAACACTAACCGGTATGGCATTTATCGTATGCTCTGGTCAGTTTTGTTTTGTCTTAGAAAGGAAAATATTCCCTTTTGAACTGTCAAATTACAACAGTTTTTACTTCCTTCAAATTCAGCTCAAGATTGAAAGTAAACTCTTAGATCACTCAGGATTTTGGGTTCATAACTAGCTACATTGTACATAGAAAGAATTTTCATATTCAATCTTTCCGTTGCAATAAAATTAACGAGAAAGAAAGACAGAGAATGATGATTTCTCATTGAATCAAAATAATTGGTATACAAGCCTATATAGACTATTCTAGGAAGAAAAATAGGAAACTAATCTACCCAAATCAGGCCTGAAGGTCAAACGTTACAAATCCCATGATTCAAGGGATCAAAAATAATTTTCCTATCTAAATATATACAAGCTGATTTGTTTCCTAACAATTAGGCTATGACAATTGTACAATTCAACACTCCCCCTCAAGCTGGAGAATAGATGTCTTCCATTCCCAACTTGGAAAAAACTCCATGAAAAGTTGCACTATTGAGTTCTTTGGTCAAGACATCTGCTAGTTCACTCCCTGAAGGCACATAAGGCATGCAGATCAAACCTTCTTCCAGTTTTTGCATGATGAAGTGTCTGTCAATCTCGATATGCTTCGTCCTGTCGTGTTGTACTGGATTATGAAAAATGTTTATTGCCAACTTATTGTCACAATACAGCTTCATAGGACCTTCCCATTTGATTCTTAAGTCATCTAGGATAATCTTCAGCCACAATAGCTCACACACTCCTTGGGCCATTGCCCTGAACTCTGATTCAACACTAGACCTTGTCACTACATTCTGCTTTTTACTTCTCCATGTTACTAAATTTTCACCATGAAATGTACAATAACCAGATGTTGATCTCCTGTCTACTGATGAACCTGCATAGTCTACATCTGTGTAGGCTTCCAATGTGAGTTCATTGTTCCTTTTGAAGAGAACTCATTTTTCAGTACTACCTTTCAAGTAGTGTAACACCCGATAGGCAGCTTGTCGGTGTGACTCTTTCAGATCATGCATTAACTAACTTATCACGCTTACCGAATATGCGATGTCTGGCCGAGTATGAGCAAGGTAGATGAGTTTTCCAACCAATCTCTGATACATCTCCTTATCAACGGCTGGTTCTTCTTTTGCTTCTCCTAACTTTTGGTTTAGTTCAACAGGTGTAGCTACTAGTTTATAGTCGAGCTTTCCTATTTCCTTCAAGAGATCTATCACGTACTTTTGTTGTGAGATAAAAATTGCCTAGCTTGAGTATGAAACTTCAATTCCAAGGAAATACTTTAGTCTTCCAAGCTCCTTTATCTCAAATTCCTTTATCAAACACCATTTCAGATCAGGTTTCTCCTTCTCAATATTTCCTGTGACAATAATATCATCAACATATATGAAGAGGGCTGTTACCCCCCCTGTGGGCGAATGTTTGATGAAGAGGGTATGATCTCCTTGACTCTGTCTGTATCCTGTTGCTTTCATCACTCTAGCAAATCTCCCAAACCAGGCTCTAGGTGATTGTTTTAATCCGTATAGGGCCTTCTTCAGTCTACACACCTTGTTAGCTGTCTCCTTTCCTTCAAATCCTTGTGGAATGCTTATATAAATTTCTTCTTCTAGATCACCGTGTAAGAAGGCATTCTTCACATCAAACTGGTGAAGTTGCCAATTAAAATGAGCTGCCAAAGATAACAAGATTCTCACAGTGTTCATTTTTGCCACAGGAGCAAACGTCTCCTGATAATCAACTCCATTGGTCTGAGAATAGCCCTTAGCAACTAGCCTCGCTTTATACCTCTTAAGAGAACCATCAGCCTTGTATTTCAAAGTGAAAACCCATTTGCACCCCACTAGATTCTTTCCTTTTGGCTTATCAACAATCTCTCATGTTTTTTCTTTTTTTTCCAAGGCATCCATTTCCTCTCTTGTAGCATTCCTCCACTCTTTTTTAGACAATGACTCAGATAAAGTGTTTGGAACATAAATAGTGTGCAGACTCACAATAAAGTTTCTATAGAGTGGTGAAAAACGTTTAAGTGACACATAGTGGGACAATGGATATAAAGGACGTTTTGTACATTCTCTGGTACCTTTTCTAACAACAATAGGGAGGTCAAGATCCTTTTTTGGTGTTTCAACAGATTGTTCATGCAAATGTGAATTAGAACTTACCATGCCTTCATTAGCAGGACTCGGGATGTCATTTTAGACTTTTGTCAAGTCTGGAACAACTGGTTTTCTTGAAAACACCAGAGGAAATCTCATAGAGTCATAAATACAGACAAATGCTAGAGTATGAACTGGTACTAGAGTGGACAAAGGTTCTGATTCTGGGGCTGACACATATTCAGGAATTGAGACAGACTCGGTGGAGGTTGGAACATTATGTTCTTTAGTAGATGGAGATGTAGCCAAGGGTAGATCAAGAGACCTAAAAGAACCAAGATTACAATCATAGTCTTTATCTTCCATAAGTGAAATCTCCCTCTGAAGATAAGACTATGAGAAGTATGGTTTGTTTTCAGCAAAGGTGACATCTGCAGATGGGTAAAATTTTCTAGAGGGAGGATGATAGCATTCGTACCCTTTTTGTGTAGACAAATTGCCAAGAAACACTTATTTGATTGCTTTGGGGTCTAATTTTCCTCTATTGTGGCTATGAACGTGGACAAAAGAAGTACAACCAAAGACTCTAGGTATGAGACCCTTTGAAGTTCTGACATGTGGATAGAATTTTGCAAGGTTTTCCATGGGAGTTTCATAATCTAATGTTCGTGAGGGTAGTCTATTAATCATGTATGTGGCAGTAAGGACAACCTCCCCCCAATAAGATTTAGGAACATTCCCTTGGAATAACAATGCCCGAGCCGTATTAAGTAAATGGCCATTTTTCCTTTCGGCAACCCTATTTTGTCGTGGTGTGCTTACACATGATGATTCATGAATAATGCCTTCTTTTTGGAAGTAGGGTGTCAAGATTTGGTTGAACTTATCCCTTGCATTGTCAGACCTAAAGCCTTTAATTTTTACCCCAAACTGGTTTTGAATCATGGAATGGAAGTTAGGGACAACACTACTTATAGCAGATTTTTGTTTGAGCAAGAATAGCCATGTAACCCTAGTGCAGTCATCAATTAGAGAAACAAACCATCGAGACCCCAAAATGTTTGGAATTGTGGATGGTCCCCAAATGTCACTGTGAATTAATTCAAAAGGATGCAAACTAATTCATATTACTAATGGGAAAGGATACACGAGTGTGTTTTGCAAGTTCACAAACATCACAATGAAAATCTGTAATATTTAATCCTTTAAACAAAGAAGGAAACATGATATTCAAGACTCTAAAAGATGGATGATCAAGGTGAAAATGATGAAGCCAAATGGCATCTTTATTTGGAGAACTGAGAAAAGACGAGGACAAATTATTCATGACTCTTTTCGAAGTACTCGGTGTTTCAAGATAGTAGAGCCCGTTCCTTTCCTTAGCAAGTCCAATCTTCCTTCACGAAAAACACAATAAGCGGGATGGAAAATTGCATAAATTTTAGGTCTTTTGTGAGTTTTTGAATTGAAATAAGATTTGCTGAAATTTTGGGACATGAAGAACATCATTAGGGACAAGAGAAGGTGTCACTTGGATATCTCGTAATCCTGCAAATATAGCCAGAGAACCATTTGCAACAATAATTTTTCTACTACTAGGACATTGAGTGTAACATTGTGAGGTGTGAGTCAAGTGATCTGTTGCCCCCGAGTCAACTATCCAAGAGTTGGTCAAACACTTTTCTAAGACATGTAATCCAAAAAGGAATGATGACTTACCTGAGAATGCCAATGAACACGCACCAGAAGGCTTATCAAGAGATCCAATCAAGCCTCTGAGTTTTTCGATCTCATCAATATTGAGTCCTCCTTTCTCCTGTCCCTCGCTTTGGTTGGTTTGTTCTGTCATATGTGCCTGAGACTGAAATCTCTACTGACCTCGACAATTTCCCCATTCTCGGCTTGGTGGTTTACCATGCAATTTCCAGCAATTCTCCTTGGTATGCCTCTGCTTTTTACAGTAGTTGCACCACAAATTATCCTTGCTGTCTATCCGCTGATTGTTTTTGTTGTCTCTCCCCAAGAGCCTTGACAGGTCCGCTTTCCCTCTTTCTTGCGCCTGGGGTTGTTCAGATTTAATCACCAAGGCTGAACTATCCAAAGCTTGAGGCTCAAGCATTACACTCCTTCGATTTCCTCTCCCTGAATTAGAGAAATCATCTCCTCCAATGAAGGTGTCTCCTACCTGCCAAGTATCTGAACCCTAACCTGCTCAAATTTAGGATTGTGTCCAGCCAAAAAATCATATAATCGGTCCTTCTCAATAAAGTTCTTCAAGATGGCAGCGTCTTCTGGGCACTTCATTTCAAATACCCGATAGTGGTCGAGTTCTTGCCACAAATTCTTAAGTAAATTGGCATATTTTGTCACTGTTTTGTCTCCCTGTTTGGTAGCACTTGTCTTGACCTTTATCTCGTACACTTGGGCTGCATCACGAGCTTTCGAATAGGTCCACGGAATGGAGTCCCAAATCTCCTTTGCAGTTGTTAGAAACATACAAGTATCACTAATTGCAAGATCCAGTCCCATAACCATGACATAACCATGGAATCTGCTTCATCCCACCCTTCAAAAGTTGGGTCTCCCTTTTTCGGTCCTGTTCCAAGAAGATGACTCCGTCTTCCTTTACCCTTCAAGTAAGTCTTGACAAATTGAGACCACTTGAGATAATTTTTCTCATTCAGTCTGTATGTAGCCCGAACATTCTGCAAATCTCCAGTCATTTGGTTTGAGTTAACCTCTTCTGATTGAACAGAGGTATTTGAAGTAGTTGTGGTTTCAGAGGACATGATGGTTGAAAATGGACAGAAAAGAAAAGAGAAAAAAGAAAATCGTGGCAAAAAACAATAGAGAAACTGCAAAAAAACGCAGCAATGAAGACTGCAATCAACTGACGTTTTGCTGCAATGAAGGCCGCACAAAGAAAGAAACCCAGAAAAGAGCCTAAAGCTCTGATACCATAATGAGAAAGAAAGAGAATGATGATTTCTCATTGAATCAAAATAATTGGTATACAAGCCTATATAGACTATTCTAGGAAGAAAAATAGGAAACTAATCTACCCAAATCAGGCCTGAAGGTCAAACGTTACAAATCCCATGATTCAAGGGATCAAAAATAATTTTCCTATCTAAATATATACAAGCTGATTTGTTTCCTAACAATTAGGCTATGACAACTGTAAAATTCAACAAAAATATATCATTTGCATAGGTTTTTTCACTAGATGTCATTTTTGGTTTGGAAATTTCATACTTGTATCTTGAGCTTGACTGTCCCAATGATTGGAGTCCATCTGCTGGAGTTTTATCTACAATTGTCATCTGTTGGATGCCTTGTGTTCGCGACAATATGTTATTAATTCAGTATAACTCATAAATGAAATGAATTTTAATAATTGGATCTATAAGTTTCTCTTTTCCTCCTTATTCAGTGCCACGTCAGGGGGTATTCTAGATAGAGCCATTGAAGCAGAGGACAAAAAGCATGGAGATTTTCTAAGGCTGGTAAGTTTCATTATTCTACCATTTCTCTAACCCTTTGTGCCACATGTACACTCACTTTAGTTTAGTTTCATTTCTCCCTTATAATCACATTCCGGTTTTTTTTTTTTTTTTTTTGGCAGGACCATGTTGAGGGGTACCTTGAATTGTCCGGCAAAACTAAGATATATTTTGCGAGTGCTGTTGCCATGTGGGATGCTGATTTTTATGTCAAGGTTGATGATGACGTTCATGTAAATATAGGTAAGTCACTTTATTTAATTTTAATTTTTTTGTAACCTTTACACTTTTCATTGATTATTTCATGGCTTGACGGTTTGTATGTGATAATAAACACGATGTAATGTTTCCATGTGAAAGTGATCCTTTGAAATCTTTCATTATCTAAAATTTTGGCTCATGGAGATTGTCTCTTTCCAAAATTTTAGGAACGCTTGGAGAAACGCTTAACAGACACCGGTTGAAACCGCGGGTGTACATTGGATGCATGAAATCTGGTCCCGTCCTTTCGCAAAAGTGAAGAGAATTTTCTCACAGTTATTTTTTGTTTCTTTATGAACGTGATAAAAAAAAAAAAAAAAAAAGTTAATTAACTTAAAGTTTCTTAACTTCTTGTTTCATCGCACAGGGGAGTGAGATACCATGAACCTGAGCATTGGAAATTTGGCGAGGCTGGAAACAAGTATTTTCGCCACGCTACCGGACAGCTTTATGCCATCTCAAACGATTTGGCTACATACATAGCCATAAACCAGTAAGCTTCAATCTCTATAAGGGGAAAAACATACAATACATGTATATATATAAATATAAAGGATTTGACAATTATCTTCTTGTAATCACTGAAAAACATTATGCATATATTTCTCAGGCATGTTTTGCACAAGTATGCTAATGAGGATGTCTCTTTGGGATCTTGGTTTATTGGCCTTGACGTCGAACATATAGATGATCGACGATTATGCTGCGGCACCCCACCTGGTAAGTCCTAGTTTGCTTTCAAAATCACCAATTTAGCGGACAGTTTTCAAAACAAAACATTACGGAGTATTACATAACTCCAAGTACAACAGGAGGCAATATGCATATTTCACTAAGAATTCGGCTTGTTGGTGCAGATTGTGAGTGGAAGGCCCAAGCGGGCAACATTTGCGTTGCTTCATTCGATTGGACCTGCAGTGGGATCTGTAGATCAGCTGACAGGATCAAGGAAGTCCACAGGCGATGTGGCGAAGGTGAAAATGCGTTGTGGAGCACTTCTTTCTGAGAGAAGCCGAAAGCCGTCTCAGTATTGTGGGTTCTTCCAAACTCAGGAAGGATTTTTGAGCACTAGTACAGAAGCATATATTATGCGCGAGTCTTTTTCTCTTTCTTTGAGCTGGGGTATAGAAAACTTGTAATATCACAGAAAGAAGAGAGAGAGAGAACTGTAAAATGTGGACCACCTCCATTTTAGTAGAGGGAGATTGGCCATTAAAAACAGCCGAAAATTGAAGAGCCAGGAGGGCTGACAACCACCATAATTCTTTTTAGAGGCTTGAAGAAGAGCCAACTTGTAAGTTACAGTTCTATTCTATATGGCTATCAAGTGCACAATAAATAAATACACGTCTTTGTGTTGCCTTTTTCCTTGTAAAATCCTTTTTTTTTTTTTTTTCACGAGTATGAAGGAATCTATAGTATAAGAAGCATTACTTTTGTATTCAAAATTTCTCTTCCCTACTTATTTCATGGCACAATGTGTTATGACTCTGTCACGGTGCCATGTTCATTTGCCTGAACCAACCTGCAGGCATGACTAATAAATTCTTTATGATATAGTGCAAGTGGTGTTTTCAAATATTTCTACTGTAGTTTGAGAGGCTCCAAAGGAAAACGACCTTTATAATTATACATGAAAAATCATCTAGGATTTTTTGTTTTTTGTTTTGTTTTATTTTGTTTTGGTTTTATTTTATTTAATTCTATTTTATTTTTATTTTTATTTTTTTGGAGTGAAATGAGAAATTGGCGCCACCCTTAAACAAATTCGTTTAAAATAAGCCGGAAACTCTTCTCTTTTTTTTTTTTTATTCGAGGAAAATAGGGACAAAGCCATACATTTTTTTTTTTGGGAAGGGGGCTTGAGTTAAATTTAAAGTAAAAACTAGGGATGTAAATAGAATTTGTTAACATTTTAAATAAAATTTGTTTAAAAAATTTAGGGGGGATAAATATGAAAAAAAGAGTGACAAATTAAATGTTTTTAAAAATTCTCCAAGGGAGCTACTTGATCTAAGTTTAAGAGTAGAGCGAATATACAGAGGAACCCAAATGATGATCAATTATTATTATTATTTTTTAATGATAACAACCTTAATGAGGAAAATGTTGAACTTTCTATTTTGCTTTCTGCAGAGTAAGATGAAAAAAAAAAAAAAAAAAAACTGTTTTGTAGGGATGTGGTGGAACATAAAGAAGATGTATATAAGTGCCAAAATTAGAATGAAAGCATTTCTACTTAGTTGCAAAATATCTACTTTCTTAAACAGAATTTACTAAACAAAGAACATATTTGTACGGTCACACACACTCACACACACAAGCATATGTTTATTATTATTATTATTATAAACAATGTCAATGTAGTTTTCGAGTATTAAAAAACCTCAGAACTCTCAAAATTTGAAGATTTTAAAGTTAGCACACACGAGACAATGATTTTCTCCTGCAAAGCACGATCAACATTTGCAGCAACTCATGCAATGCAACGTGATGACGACATAAGTAGCAAACAGAGAAGAACTTTTTTTATACATTATATTTATATTCCATGTTTGTTTGGGATCGGACTTAAAATTGCCATAAAGTTTTGTGCCTGCTTCACCAATGCGAAAAAGTAAAGAATATTTATACGTACATGGGAAAATTGTTGTTCTTATCCTCAAATTATACGAGAAAACATGAACAACAAAAAAATGGCGACACAAAAAGAAGAGAAAGAGAGAGAGAGTACATTACCAGTTAAAAATGATGGGACAGCAAAAAAAGAGAGTAGAGAGAGAGAGAGAAGTGGCACGTGATATTGGCACGGCTCAATCAAAAAGCAGAGCCCCCACAAAAAGGATTTCGAACTCTGCTTTCTTATTGAACCGGACCAATATCCCGTTAAACTCATCCATTTTGATCTCTTTCTTCCTACAATTGCTGACTCTTCTTTGTTTTTCGCCTTCAAACTGCAAATGAAACTTACAAAAACAAAACAGATTATAAGAAAAAAATCACATTGCAATTATGTCCATTGCATAAATAACCAAGTACCAAGATAATGAAAAGAGAGCAAATATATTTGTAATGTATATATGTGTGTATGGAATATATGTTTTGAAGGGACTGACAGAGATATAGGTATACACAAGAAGGAAGAAGGGCCTATATATATAACTGGAAGAGTGGATTGGGCGGTGTATACTGTATGGTACATTTTATAACAGAGAGAGAGATAGAGAGAGAGAGAGAGAGAGAGAGAGGTGGTGTGTTAGAGTGCTAGTGTGATATAGTGAGTATTGTGGGGGGGAGGTGTGGTAAAGCATTGAAGAAGTTGCATTAAAATTCTCAACCACCGAAAGACAAAGGAAGTTGTGAGTAATAATATCAACAAGGTACAAGAATCGTGAAAGAGCTCGCTCTCTCGGGGACAAATCTTTGGGGCTTTTAATGTCAGCATTTATGGATGATGGGAAGGCAGAGAGAGAAAGAGAGAGAGAGAGAGAGAGAGAGAGTAAAGTATGTTCCTAGCTAATGTCCATTGTCTCTGTGTTGCTTTTTTCTTTTTCATCTGTTCAGAACGGCATTTATTTTGTCGAACAAAAACCCAGAGAAGTTAATATTCTTTGGTTTTAGGCCTTTTGGTACCCCCCCTTTGCTCCAAAACACTTCGTAGGTTCAGTGCCTCAACTCTTCCTCTTTCAGTCTTTCTTTCCCCTTTTCACCCCCCAACTACTAGAGCGTTTTCTTTTACTAGTCTTCTTCTTAAACACTGTTCTCAGCCTGGCAAAACGTTTATATATATGTATATATATGTATCTCATAGTCTTTGTTCATTTATGATAACCATATAATCGCATAGTTTCAGTTTCCTAAACTGGGAAAGTCCTCCCTGGAGAGTACCGTATAGTTACAAGTTATAACTTACAAGTGACAATGTGTAATGTTGTAACTGCTTCTTTTTTCCCCCTTCTTTCTTTCTTTCAAACTTTTGGATGCAATGAGATTAATTAGTTGATTGGAGATTATGAATTATATTTAGTTGGTAAAGTTAGTAATAATTGTATCATAAGCGTGAACTAATCAAACTTTTGGCCATCTGAGTAGCTCGATTGGTTTTACACAGGTGCGTGAGTTGTTTTTAATGTATTGAGTCACGCATTTAAATTAAAGATAATAAATTTTTATGCAAACTTTAATTACCATTTAAAATAAAAAACCGTAAATTATGAAACCGGTTCCCTTCATTCAGTTCCGCCCATTTTAAGTTGAAGATGATATATAATAAAGTGAGGACAAACATCTTTTACATAAATCTTGATGCAGTACCTCTAATGAAGCTGTTCCTCTAAATGTTCCTTTGAAAAAAAAAAAAAAAAAAAAAGAAGCATTTAGAGGCCTATATATATCATAGATTATTTAAAGCTCTTGTAATTGACTTATGCATAGTGTCCACAAGTGAGCTCCACAATAATAGGATACCTCTATGGTACTAGGAAACCTTAAACCTCCATGTTATAATCTTATGTAGCCTTCAATGACCCTATAAGAGATAATCTCATAGCCAAGATATTAATTAACATAATTAACCTTTTTAGCAGCCATCTGTCTCTAATTATCATCATAATCAAGAGATATATTCATATGTATTCTCCTTTGTATACACATATTGTTAGTTATTCATAAGATTTGAATGTCAGATATCTGATACTCGATTAATACAAGTTGGAAAATAGTAAATTACACATTTCCCAATATGTTATAATATAGAGAGCTAGTTATGCATTGGCATGTTGGAATAATAAAGGAAAAGATTCTCTCCCCTTGCTACTTATGTGAGCAAGGTACACGTATCCATTATCATGCCCTCCTAATTCCCACCTTGCACAAATCCAAGTGGTTGTTTGGTTGGTTGGTTCAATTCCACTTAATTCAAAATTTTTTTTTTGTCTTTTTTCTAAAAAGTTTGTCTTTTTCCCAAAAAATTTTTTGTCTTTTCTGAAAATTCAAAAAAATTTACTATTTCAACTTAAAAATCCCAACTCAAACTACTCTACCAAACAAACTTTAAACCTTTCAAACTTACATGTCAAGGCAAAGAATAATAAAGTTTTTTTGCCTAAAGATTTATATGAAATATGAGTTTTTGGTTTCGGTTTTGGACTTGTCAAATTCCAAATTGAAAAATCCAACAATATTTGAAGGTTTTTATTTGTTTATTTATTTATTTATTTATTAACTTGGCTGAGGCCGTACATATTAAAAATCTTTGATGACAATTGCCGAAAAAGCAGGAGGCAGAAAAGGGAAAAATAGAAAGGTGTGGTGTGGATGTGAAACCTTCTTCTCTATATATCATTTATTTCCTGTCTTTAATATTTGGAATTTTAATTAAATAAGGTGACCGAATCCACAAAGTACCGAGCCCCACCAACCCATTAAATTCATACTTGCACTAGTCTGTGTATCAAAGACAACCGAAGGCCTACGCATGCCTGCTTGTGTTGAGATATTATTACTTCCCAAAATACTGTTTATCGTGAAAATTTGTGAGAGAAGAGAGGACCCTTTTGCCTGGACTTGCAACTTCAGAAAATACGACCTTCTGAGGCTCATTTTCAACCTTCTGCATTAATTCTCTCTCTCTCTCTCTCTCTCTCTCGACTGTCTAACTGAGCTGAACTTCTTTTAAGCTTTCATGAAATGATCATGATACACGGTAACCACTGATGAGAGGGTGGTAGCTTGGTGGCCTTGGGCTTACTCTCATTTGATTTGGTAGATGGAACGTCTCGAATTTAAAAGACACAATTTTCTCGCTACCAATTTTAATGTAGATCAGTACTTTTATTATTTGCCTTGGTAAGGTTAAGGTGATATGCATTGTTTTTGAACATAAGGTACTATAGTTTGACATGAAGATTTTTCGGCATGTGAGAACCCTTTTGACAATTATGCTAAAAAAGAATAGTCATGATTGATCATCCCTCCTCATACAATAAATTAAATTTGAATTCCAAAACCATTACTTGAGATAAATTTGCAATCGAAATTTGAAACATATGGACATCTATTTTGGTTAAATAATTCAAAAAGTAGTTGTTTATCTTTTGAACCACATACTTTCTCTTATTGATACTAACTTTCAATATTTGTATATGGCTCAAGATTTATATATATAGATATATATATTTACATATATCATGCATACAAAGCTGGTATTAACATATATAAGATTAGGCAACAAGTAAACTTGGTAAGTGACATGAGTAGAGCGCTAGCTAGCTTGTGATCGGCTATCCAAACTTATGCCAGCAAAGCAACATAACTACACATTTACGTAAAATATAGAACCTGGTCCTATACTCCTTAGCCATGGTAAGACATCTTCTCCTAAAGCTTGTAAGCCGATCTTGCACCGATTTTAGCTCCTTCATCGATGATGATGGTGACGACGGCAATGATGATGATGAACTGCACAAACCCATCTTGTGGATTGTGATCGATTGGTCGATCTCACTTGGAATTCCGCCAATGCATGTGAGGGGTGAGCAGGGCATAATTTATACAACACAAACGTAGAGCCTAGAGAAGCACAGAGAATGAAAAGAAAAACTAATTTGTAATCACACTATAGTAGTTGCCCTATTGGGACCTACTTTGTTGAAAAACTTCAAATTAGGACGCAATAATGTAATGTCTGTCACAAAATTGGGCCTGACCTAATATTGATGAGTCTTATTCAGGTGAAACGGGACTCAACCTGAACTAATCTCATCAACTAGGGTTTGCGAAGCTTTCCACAACTTTCTCGATGTCTCTACCCTCAAGTCTTAACCAATGTTTATGAGCCATAGAATAACAATGGGCCCACTGAGCCTGTGGGGCCAGGGATTTTTTTTTTTTTGGTGTGCGAGGGTGAGGCTTCAAACTTGAGCCGTACACATGGCTCCATGCAGGTATTATTGCTTTTGCTTTTTTTTTTTTTTTTTTTTTTTTTTTTTTTTAAAGATAATTGGCTTTTCCTTTTCCTTTGTTCTTGAGAGTAACTCAGTTAGTGAAAAGTGAAAACTGGTCATTTGTCTCTCAGACTGCGTCCAGTAAGAATGTTCATTGATTAGGCCTCAATTCATAATTGAATATGAAATTTTTGGATTGAAAAAATCTCGATATGTTAGATTATCAATCCAATTCATATATATTGAATTTCCCAATTAGATTCACTAATTAACACAATAAACTTCAAGTCTTCAATAATAAACTTCAAAGTGAAAAAAATAAAAATAAAAAAATCCATACTGAGGATTCCCCACCCCCACACCTGCCTTGAAAAAAAAAGAAATCCATAGTCTGAACCCTGAAACAAGAAACGTGGTGTCGTTTTTAATTGACACGTAAACAAAATGCATTTGTTGTCGTTCCTTCAAGGGACAGAAAAATAAGATGTCGTTTTTTCGTTCCTCAACAAAAATTGACTTGGAGATGGAGGAATCGTCTCCAATCCAACCCGCATGTTGGCCTACAAACAACTACATGAAAATAACATGTGTCCTACCTACTCTCACGCGCTAGTAAGATTGAAAGAAAATATGTATTAAGCAAGCTGCGTGAGTCTTGTTCTACTTCACTTATCCCTGTACTTGAAAAACGAAGAAGCCAATTCTAATAAAATTTTTATTCTAATTAATCATTTCTTCAGTGTCAAAACTTTGTTTGAATTGATTTTAATAATTATTTGTAATTTTAAATATTATTTAAATTTTATAATCAAATTTAGTCCATTTCAATAATGCACCAAGCACTGAATTGCTTTTTGGGACACCTAATCCCAAATACATGATAACATACAACATAATTTTATCTAATCCAATCCTAACCTCCTAATCTAATATAGTATGATGTGCCAAACAGGGTCCGAGTGTTTCTATATTATTTTAGTTCACGTCATGTGATTATGAAGAAATTTTTTTAGTAATCATCTTATAAGTACATGATTATCTTTGTTAAATTAAAAAAAAAAAAACCATCCAATTGAGTATTTAAGATCTAAAATTGTTAATAATTAAATGTTTATAGATGTATTTTTAAATGATCATATTATATATAAACATGCAAATTGTTTTTAATATATTACGTTCCTCTCAAATATAAGTACACATTTGGATCATAAATTTAAAAATAAATTTGAATAATAAATTTGAATTTTTAAAAAAGAAAACAAGGAAATTTATTTTTTCATACTGAAACAACTTTCCCCAGTCAATGCTTGTTTAAAGTTAAAAAAGACGTGATCTAGTACAAAAATAGATCTAGTTAGGTGATTATATGTATAGATTATGTATAGATTAACAGTAATTTCATAATTAATCTTATATAAAATGATTTACAATATAATATTGTAAGTTTTTTAGGATATACAAAAGACTATAAAAAGATTCTTTTATATACACACACATTATATAATATACTAAAGGAGTGTAGTTGACGAACAGTTGGCTGTAATTTTTTTTTTTTAATTTTTGCTATTGTTGTTGCTGTTTTTTTTTTATAACTTTTGCTGCTGTTGTTTTTTTTTTTTTTTTTTTACTTTTGCTATTTTTTTTTTACTTTTGCTGTTGTTGTTGTTTTTTCTTTTTAACTTTTGGTGCTTTGTTACGGTTATTATTATTATTTTTTTACTTTTGCTGCTTTACTTTATTGTTCAGTAAATAGTTTTTTTTTTATAACTTTTGTTGCTTTGCTACAATTGTTTTTTTTTTTTTAATTACTTTTACTGCTTTACTACAGTTAAAATATGCAATATTTCACTGTTTAATAAACAGTGATTTTTATTATATTTTTTATTTTTGTTACTTTTACTGTACAGTTTTTTTCTACAGTAATGCACAGTAGCTACTTTTTCTACATTAAACTGCCGATTTTACTCTTATCCTATGTGCTGATTTTGACTTATCTACAGTGGAAGGACGGTTTTGTCCT
>JAFMPE010062313.1:3836-18217 GCA_024759925.1 Ficus religiosa
TATGACAATAAAAGCACACAAGGTCCATAATTAAATAAAAATATTTTTCATACATCTAAAATTCATTACCAAAATGAACTCCTTAGTGGTTCAAAGGTATAACTTTACAAACTAACCTGATCTAAACAATATTTTTCAAATAATACTTGATTAATAATTCTGAAAATAGTTATTGAGATATCACATGTGTGTTGGTTGATCTTTTTCCATTGAAACTCCATAAATTGGATAGTTTGGATTTACCCAAGAAGGTAGATATTGTTCATGATCATGCGAAGTTATGTCATATGGCATTTGGGGAGAATGATAGTCAAAAATGACATAATCACCTTGATTTTCTTTCCACATACTTGAATTCTTGACATTTTTTTCTTTTTTAAAACAAGATTCTTAATTATGTAAACTATTTATGGCTAGAAAGTTTCAATTGCCAAAAGTAAATAATTAATGTGAAGAGAAAAAATTTTCCTTTTATTTCTTTTTTAAAGTCTTTTTCTACGTTGAAATATCCTCATAATATCTGTATGTATTCGGATATTTTGGTAAAATTATAATGGAAGATCGTGTATATTGATATATGTTACGAAAATTGTTTAGAAATTGTCAATATCGAATAGGCACGACGATAATATATCAAGTCCCCATTTACGAATAATTTCTGAGAAATATGGACAAAGTATGGTACTTCCTCCAAAGTTCACAAGAAGACGGTTCTATTTCCACACGACATGTCGTGTCGATGTTTTCATCATATTTGATGGGATGGTACTTTACGGCTCTATTCCACACGACATGTCGTTTTTCCTGTCAAACTTTTCCACCCTATTTCCTCAACTGCCCTCGGTCTCACTTCACTTTGCTCCTCTGGGTTTTGGGACACACAGACATCAGGGTAGAGAGAGAGAGAGAGAGCGAGAGAGAGAGGGAGAGAGAGTGTGTGTAGGGGTAGAGAGAGAAACTAAGCTGCAAATCCATGAATTAATGAATGAATGTACTACGTACTACTACCAAGGAATAACAACATCTTTAACAATGTCTTCTTCCAAACTCTTCCCTTTCCCCAACACAAATCTCACTCCTTTTCCCTCCTCTTCAATCTCGTCTCCAAACCCATCTCTCTTCCCAAACCTCTCTCTCTCTTTCTCTCTCCAACTCCAGCGTAGAACCACCCACCACCACCGCCACCACCATCCCCTGCTGGCCGCCGCACCCAGCGCCGCCCCTGGGCCCGACCAATCCCAGGATTTCGAGAAAGCCCAGGAAGTCCTCTGCGAGTTTCTCCGAGGATTCGGAGTCTCCGAGGAGGACTCCGCTGCCATCTCGGAGAACTCTCCTCGGTACGTGGGGATGCTGGTGGAGGGGGTTCGGGACGTGGAGGAGCTCCAGCTGTGGAGCTCCTGGAAGAGCGAAGCGGCGGCTGGGTTTAAGGAGAAGGTTTTGTGTATTGCCAAGGACAAAGGTGATAATGGCAAGGTTGCCTTCTTGGAGAGCTTTGTTGGATTGACCCTCTCCTCCGCCATGAATGTCGCCCGGTACCTCCTCCCTGAGACCCTTCCCGGTCTCATTGCTAAGGTGAACCACTTACTGAATCTTTTTTTTTTTTTTTTATATATTTTTTTTTTTTATATTTAAGTGTTGGAAATGTTCGTTTGGTCGAAATGTGAGTTGAAAATAAACTGGATATTTGAATAGTGTAAAAACTTAAAATGCCTTCGGGGGGAAAAAAAAAAAAAAGCAATATGGATCTATTGTTTTATTCCTCTTGTGAGCGTTTAGAGACTAGAATCATTTTATTTAGACTTGATATAAGAAGGATATGGACTTTAAAGTTTGGGATTTATAGAAATGGAAGAGAGAGGAAGAGAGATGTGGGATTTGTACTTTGGTTAGTTGGAGTTGGAATTTTTTGAAACCGACCTAGAAAGCATAGGTTGGAACCATTGTTCCAAACGGGTCCTTAATGTTTTTTCATGACATTCTCTTTTAATGGAACTTGATGTTTGTTAGATCAGTACATGTATTAGCGGTGATTTCTTTTGATTTCTTTGTTGACATTCTATGGAAATGATTGTTAATTGGGTTTGTTTAGCAAAAATTTAATGGGAAATGGGGTTTGGGTTTTAGTTTGGTGTACACTTTTGAATCCTATAACAAAGCTGATTTATTATTTTTTTATCTAGTTTAAAACTGTTGCTTATCATGTATTTGGCTTATAGGTCAAGTATGTGAAGGAAATCTTCTTTTCTGGCAGTAATAATGGAGGAATCATTGAGAAAAATGCTCGCCGCATGATGATGCACTTATCGATTCCAGTCGATGAAGATTTGCAACAAACTTTGTCTTTTTTTGAAAAGGTCCAGTATCTTTTTTCCAAATAACTGTAATCCATCTGTTTGTGAAGCTGCAAATATCTTTTGTATTTTTTTAATTTTACTAGTGTTAGTGTCATTTCTATACATGCAAGGTTAATTTTACTGCACGTATCTGGGTGATTTTTTCTTACTGTCAAATGAATTTTTAATCTTATGTTGCAGATTGAAGCAAGGCGTGGAGGTTTGGACACTTTGGGTTCTACAGATATCTCTTTCCGTTATCTAGTGGAATCGTTCCCTCGCCTTCTTTTGTTACCACTGGAATCTCAAATGAACACCATTGTGGAATTTCTTGACAACGTCGGAATCTCTAGAGGATGCGTGAGAAACATACTTCTATTGTTTCCACCTTTTCTGTTTCACAAAATTGAAGTCATTCAAACAAGAATGCTGGTTTTAAAGGAGGTAATGATCTTCACAACCATTTATTAATCAAGGCATATAGATAACGTGACTCAATCAATTCAAATAATTCAGCAACTGTATGCTGTGGCGAAAATGTGTAAACTGGCCTGCATGTTGGTTTCGGCTCCATTTTTATCAATGTGCACAAATGCTTTCTCTGTTTATCTACCTCTTCAAAAACTGAACCTGTAGTCATGTTATGTACCGGGTCTGAGGATATAAAACGAAGTCCATGAGTTTCGGCATTCAATTTGCTTCATGAATTGGCAAGGCAAGGTTTAGGATGAATGCCGGCCATAATAAGATAACCATTACCCAGTTTTCGAGTCTTCTTGTGCACTTCGTTAGCAGGTTTAAAATCCTCAATATTTAAAACAAATCCACTTTCATATGTGGATTTGGAACACCATACAAGAGGCCTAGGAGGACTTTCAATTGTTTGAATTCTGCTGTAGATTAAGTTTAATATTCTATTGTTGCATAGTTTTCTGAGTTTTTCGATGTTGTTTCTGACTGCCTAACTACATTCTCTATCGCTTTCCCTCTTTTTGGATAACATTTGTTCACTGTTTTCTTGTCTTGCTTTCTCTTCTGTATACTGCGTGGTCCTAACTGGATTTCTGATGTTACTATCGTATCTTTGACTGCCTATGTTTGTGTAATTTTCCTGCATATTTCAGCTCTGTGTAGAGGAAAAGGATGTTGGAAAACTTCTAATAAAATATCCGTGGGTTCTATCCACAAGTATTCAAGAGAACTACAAGGAGATCATATATTTCTTTGACATGGAAAAGGTATGTTATCAAACATTAGTTTGCATGGTTTCTAAGTTTCACTCTCAAGTTTTTCCATAATTTTTGCCCCCCTTTTGGTTTTTTTGGTTGTACTTCTTTTCATTTGAACATGTTTCATATTTCCGTCCGAAGGAATATTACTTGGCTTATATGTTGAGCAAGGTAAGTTGTATAATCAGTATGCATTGCTAATCTACTTGTGCTTCTGGAGTAGATCTAAGATTCTGGATGACTCTAAGCTTGTTCTTCGGTTTGAGGAAGATATTAAGAAACCAAAATAATGTTTGTATCTTGGCAGTAAAATAAGCTAACTGGTAGCACACTACATTTAGTTTGTTCTAGGACATGTATGGTGGATCAATTTGAATGAATGCTTGTTAAAAAATCGATTATGTTTTGAGATGAGAATTTGCTCTTCTTGATAGGTACCAAAAGCAAGTGTTGATCGTGCAATCAGAAGTTGGCCTCATTTATTGGGTTGTTCAACTAGCAAGATAAAGTTGCTGGTTGAGGAGATTGGAAAGTTAGGTGTTAGAAACAAGAAACTGGGGCAGGTTATCAGTAAAAGCCCTCAGATATTGCTGCGGAAACCACAAGAATTTATTGGGGTGGGTATATCTCATTCCTTGTTTAAGTTCATAACATTTGTGTTATAGTTTCCTACTTTTTAGATTCGTGGGCGTAGTTTCATCACTTTGTCCAATTTAAATGGTGTAAAATTGTAATGTCTTCTGTGGGCAAAACGCTCTTGTTGAAAGTGTATTCTGTGTTACCTAAATATTGAATGTGCCAAGTGTGTGTGTGTGCGTGTATGTCAAGGCTTACCCCTTCATTCTTTAAATTGTCGTTGTTTAAGCATTTGGTTTTTCCTCCACTAGGTTTTATCAGCTTTGTTTTCATGATGGGTTGTGGACCAGTTTGGTTTTTTATTTTCTGCCCCCTTTTGGTCATATTTTCAATTCATGGTGGTTCTTTTGTACAGGTGGTTTCACTATTGGAAAAATTAGGATTTGACAAAGAAACGATCGGAAGTATTCTTTGTCGCTGCCCAGAACTATTTGCAACTAGCATCGAAAGAACTCTTAAGAGGAAGCTTAAATTTCTTGCTGCTATTGGTGTTTCTAAAGTTCACTTTCCCCGGGTTATTAAAAAATATCCTGAGTTCCTGGTATCCGACCCTGAAAGAACAATACTTCCTCGGTAATTCTCTGTCTTTGAAAAGATTGTTTGCGAGAACAACTTTGCATACGTCAGTAGTCGAGATTTGCATGATCAACCTGTGGCCATCTCATTCTGCCGAATGTAACATGACTGAGATCACATCGGCTCTAAATCATCTGTGTAACCGAAAGCTTATATGATGTTTTAGATACTCGTAACTGCATGCATTACACAGAGCACAAGATCATATTTGTTTACACAAATCTGGAATCAAATTTCATAACGAATTCTTTCAACCGCAAGCGGGTCATCCGTTAGTGATTCTGAATCAATAGTGAGTGCACATTGTTGTTCCTTGGAGAAGTTATGGTACAGCATAGAATATAATTCTCTCTGTTGTTTCGAATGCTAATCGGGGGACTTGGTATGCAGGATGAGGTACTTGATGAACTTGGGGTTGTCAGAGAAAGATGTTGCGTTCATGGTTCGTAGATTCTCGCCTTTGCTCGGGTACAGCATTGAGGAGGTTCTGAGACCAAAGCTTGATTTCCTCATAAACACCATGGAGAAGCCAGTAAGGGATGTGGTGGATTATCCAAGATTCTTGAGCTATTCATTGGAGAAGAAGATTAAACCAAGATTCTGGGTTCTTAAGCAAAGGAACATTGAATGTAGCTTGAAAGACATGCTGGGAAAAAATGATGAAGAATTTGCTTCCGATTTCCTTGAAGCCGGAAAGACAAACGTTCCTCCGCCTGCTTCCCCAGCTCACTAATAATAAGCTTTAAGTTGAAGATCATGTACAGTTTTCTCAAATAGTAAACCACAGATTTATTGCGTTTTTAGTCCAACTATCACATCACATGTAGTAGGTCATTTTTTCAAGGATAATTATTAGTAATTATGATAGTCCATTCTACAATTATTTATGGTAATTATAATAACTTTTTTGATAATAACAATTATGATAAGTATTTGTGGTAATTATTGACTAGAGATTGACCTAAAGTGAAATAATCAAAATCAATGTTTTCAGAGGGATCTCAAGAAAAGGAGAGTAGAATTTTAGGTGTTTGGTTATCAATCACCTCCGGCAGGGATGGTGAAGATCAACGTCAATGCAGCTGTCTTGACGAACATGAACAACGTTGGAATTGGTGTGGTGATTCGTGATGATTGCGGTCAAGTGTTGGGTGAAGTTTAAAAATAAAAATAAAAAATTGCGAAGTTTTTCTCCTTACACGCCTGAATGTCGCAACGAGAGAAATGTGTTGAATTGGCAAGTTCGTGCGCTTTCTCTCATTTGGATTCTTGAGTCCCATTTAGTTAAATGGTAACAGGTTGAAATTTACTCGATCTAATATATTTACGAATTGTATTATGGATTGAGGATCTTCTGATAATCCATGAAATATGTGAATTTGAGTATATATATATGTATAAGTTTTATATAAAATAATATTGATGATTGATAAACACTTCTTATTGAGATTAATTGACGTTTGTTTTTATGCGATGCTACAATTTAGTTCAACTGTGGAATGTTTGACTTTGATTGTGTTGTGACAAATTGATAAATGAAAGGTGTGTAAGGAAAACAAATAAGAGATATTATGAAAGGGCAACAAATAAGTTTAGACTAATTCACCAATTAAGGATACAGAAAACACAACCCCAAGATACAGAATTAAAAGATAAATTGACACTCTTGGAAATCCACCAAAGAGATGAGAGTGCTGGTATAAAACTGAAAACAATTTGAATTTACTCTAGATAACTCAACTCCCTCATTCTTTTTTATTGAAAGATTTCAAGCCTATTTATAGGCCTCTAAACTCACACATATTTACGACTTAACATTAACACCAAAAGAACCTTTAAATATAAAAAACCCCATATAACTACAAAATTAACATCTAACTATTAGACGTCAGAAACTACACAAAAATATATATATATATATATTGCAATTACAAATACTTAATAATCATTAAAATCTCCCGAATAAATACTAACTTTCAGACTTCTAAATTCCAAGACATATATAAACCTTATCAAGACAAGACCTTTTATATTCCACCGACTCCCAAATTAATAAATATTTTTTTAATTAATCTAAGAGTGATATCATCTTTTAGGTTTCCTTAGGCATTTTAACTCAATTTCAACTAAATTATACTTTTTCGTTTCAGTTTTTATTTTTTTCCTGAAAAGTTAATAAAAATCATAACTAGTTTTTAAAAAATCAACAAACTTCAACTTAAAAATTTCATCTCCAACTAGTGAACCAAACGCAAGCTTAATGTTTCCACTGAATCATATAGCACTACCACATTTTTTACTGCATCACAAATTGTATTTTTTTTGAACTACTATTATATTTTAATATATTTGTTTTAATTTTTTTACTGCATCACAAATATGATATTTATCGATTCGATTTGAAGATTAATAACGAATTTAGATTTTCACTAATATGAAGATTTTTGATCGAGATCTAACTCAGTATAATCCAATCTGTAGACAATCCTAATACCATATGAAGGAACGTAAAGAGCTCGGCCAATCTTATTCTATGCCTCTTACTTGGCTTGGCGAAAATGATCTCCCCATAAGTCACATAATTATTTGTGCCCCTGCCGGGAAAATGAAGAGATTTTTGTATAGCCGTACTCCAAGTTAAAAGAGAAGGAAAAAGAAATCATATTAAAATGATCATTAATTCACATTTTCTATATATATATATATATATATTGGTAATATATTTTCTTTTTCTTCGTACCATATATTAAAGAATAAAAGGAAACAACCCTGGTACAGGAAAGAATACCTATTACCTAACTATGCTAAATCGTTTAGGTGTTATTACAATAATCAATTACATTAAATTAACATAGTCTAAGCTTTAAAAAAGAAGAAGAAGAAGAAGAAGAAGAAGAAGCAGTACAGACAGAATAGTCATTTGTAGGCCTTCACAGAACTACGTTTATTTAAATTAAGAAAGGCAATTTAGGTACAATACAACTCGAACCTAACTTGATTGGCGTGTGTGTATGAGATAATTTTCTAAAAAAGAAATAATAACTTTTAACAAAGATTAATTGAAAAATGAAAAATTAGTGATGTGATAATTTTCTAAAAAAGAAATAATAACTTTTAACAAAGATTAATTGAAAAATGAAAAATTAGTGATCTGAATTCCTAATGTAAAATATAGATAAATAATTTTTTTTTTAAATTTGTTTCAAATATAGATAAATAAATTAAGCAAATTAATACTCAATTTGTTAAATTTAATGTGAGAATGCCAATTGATTCTTTCACTTGATAGGTGACGCAAGTATATTTTCTTTGCTTTCCTAAAAAAAAGTAAATTTATTTTCTTCGTGACTCTCTCAACTATAATTTTGAAATACCTCAAATTAATATATCACCTAACAAAAAAGTTTCTTAATGCTTTCAAAAACAAAACAAAAAACAAAAAAAGTTAATCAAATGTTTCTCAATTTCATTTTTCATGTAACCCTCTTGACATTAAATTTTGCTATATAATTTATCTACGATAAAAACTGAATATGCACGTGTATAAATTGCATGAAAAAAAAAAATATTTTCTCAAATGTAAAGGATAAAACCTAAATTCTACCAACACGAAAAGAGATTAAAAGAATGAGAAATATGAAAAAAAAAAAAAAAAAAAGATTAAAAAAAAAACAAAAGAAAAAGAAAATAAAACCCTAAAGACAAATAAGCAATCCAAGCACACAGTTCTCCTCCAGTCTCCACACTCTGCGCCTTTGCTTTGGCTGTCCACTCAGATCAGATTCAGCGTTGAAGCCACCTCCAGCCACCGGCCGACCACCGTCGGCCTCATCTCTCTCAGGCAACTTCTCTCTCTCTCTCTCTCTCTCTCTCTCTCTCTCTCTCATTTGTTGTTCTTTGAATGTTGCTTCTGTTCTTACTGTGAGAAATCTTTAAAAATCTTTTTACGTAATTTATTTTTTTTAATTATTTTATTTTGTGTTTCAAACTGAAGGTTATCAATGTACTACACTACGGAATAATTTAGATTTCTTGTGCTGCGTGAGAATTTAATTTTTTTCTTGTATTTTTTTCATTTAATTTAATTTTGTACTTCTGTTTTTGTTCCAGAAAAATTTCTTGGATATGTAGAATTTCGTATTCTTTGTCAATTTATATTTAGATTTAGATTTTGATAGATGCAAAATTTAACAGAGAATGGTCTTGTATTAATGAATTGACATGTATTTGTCTGTCTGTCTCTCTCTCTCTCTACAAATTGGATTGGATTTTCTCTCTCTAGAGCCAGATGGATTGGTTCCGATGTAATTTTCAGAAACTGGCATGTAATTCCATTGGTTGGAATCCGTCTCGAAATGGATTGAATTGGCCAAGAGATTGTGGAAATTTCTTTGGTTTGTTCATGTTTATTGGAAACTGCATATTTTAGTGAACCATAGGGAAAGACCCGAAGTCTTTAAGAGACCCGGAGACACTAAACTTGATTTGGGAGCATTTGACGGTAAATGAGATTTGTAATTGTGACCGGATATTAGTGGGGAGAATTCAGCTTTTGGTATTCCCCGAAAAAGAAACCACTATTGAATCTTGCCTACGCAGTAAAATGAGGGGTTTTGTTGGTTCATATCTAGTTCCGATCTTATTAATTACAAGAAATAAGTTCTTTCACATCATATTCACATCTGCACTGAAAACAAAAAGTGCACACCTATTATATGTACTGATTGGTTTCCGTCTTTTAGGCTTTACAACTTAACACACTCTGTAGAGGCTATTTCAGCTTGACGATGGACCAGGTTAGTAGTGGATCTTTCTCTTTCTCTTTCTCTCTCTCCATATTCAACATATATCTTTTGTTTTTTTGCTCTAATTATCGGTGTTTGTTGATGTCTTAGTATGAAAAAGTTGAGAAGATTGGTGAAGGAACCTACGGTGTGGTTTACAAGGCTCGTGACCGTGTAACTAATGAGACAATTGCTTTGAAGAAGATCCGTTTGGAGCAGGAAGATGAGGGTGTGCCAAGTACAGCTATACGGGAAATTTCCCTCTTGAAGGAAATGCAGCACGGAAACATTGTCAGGTATGAAATTTAATTTGCTACATTCTTTTACTAGGCTAGCTTATATGGTATGAATTAAGAAGTTTTTTGTATTACATGTTAGAAGATATCAAGTGTCTAGTGTTGGTGCTGCTTGCCTAAAAAAAGTGATCGGAGATAGAGATTTCGATCGAGTCTATGAGATTTCTGATTTGCATCCTGAAGAAATACGTTTGGATTATTACAAGACAGAAAGGGTAGCAAAAAATGGTTGGGACAAGCACTTTTGTCGTCCACAAGATTTCTTATGAATTATGATACTAACTTGACAGTTAGCTTATCGAGTATTGAAAATGAATTTGTTTGGGAGCCATAAGTTGTACTTACAGAGTTGCTTTTTTAATTTGTTTATTTGTTTTTCACTTGTTTGGCCTAAATCACTTTCCAACTTTTTTAATGGTTTCAGCATATAAACCTTAGGTAGAACCTTCCAAATATTTTTGTCGATCTATTTTTCAGCATTTGCATTAATTATTTTTCTTTAATTTTTTCTTTGAGCTTTCTTGTGACTTTGTGATGTGATATTAATGATTAAGACTTTGGGCCCATTCGTTTTTCTAAGTTGAACAAGTAAAGAACTAATGAAGGGCAAGATCCGAACAATGTGTGAACAAGTAACTGCTCAGATTGGGAATCCAATATGGCATGAATGCTCTGAACATTCTTTGATGAAGAACGTAATTATGGCATAAAATTACCAACATAGAAATCAATTTAGTTCAGAACAATTTGAATTTCTACATTATTTTGTTGCTGAGAGAGAGAGAGAGAGAGTTGTAACAAAATATGATGTGTATTTCCTTGACAGGTTACAGGATGTGGTGCACAGTGAGAAGCGCTTGTATTTGGTTTTTGAGTACCTGGACTTGGATCTGAAGAAGCACATGGATTCTTCTCCAGAATTCGCAAAGGATCTACACCAGATAAAAGTTAGTTTTTCCTTTTCCCTTTGGCATCTCTTGCATTACATGCTTATGATTTGTTTTCCAGACTCCAAAATGAGCACTATTTCACATAAGCGGCTGGTTATTTCTTGATATCTTACTTTTCTTATTTTGATGATGTTACGGAGACCATATCAAGATTGTATGATTTAATCTTTATGGACAACTTCAAATGAAGTTTCATTATATAATGACGTATTGTCACCAAAAAAAAAAAAAAAAAACAAAAACACAAACAATATCAATTTTCATTACAAAATAAATAAATCAATCAATTTTCATTGTTCCACAGTAAAATATCAGAAGCATGCTTATTTTCCACCCTTATTTTTCTGTTATTTTCCCTTGATCTCGGTCTTAGTTTTCTTAGTTTGTAAGGTTATTTTCAGGTTTTAATGTCTCGTGCCTTAATGTAGGTTGATGCTTAAGTTTTCTTTGTAGCTTATATTAAGGTTATGGTACTCTATGCTTGAATGAGGCAATTATTTGTTCTTTAATTAATTTTTTTGATGAAGCAGGACTATTGGAAAACGAATTTCTTATGGTTATTGTATTTCTCCAGATGTTTCTTTATCAAATTCTCCGTGGCATTGCCTATTGTCATTCTCATAGAGTTCTTCACCGAGATCTCAAGCCTCAGAATCTATTGATAGATCGTCGCACCAATGCACTAAAGCTTGCAGATTTTGGATTGGCAAGAGCATTTGGTATTCCTGTCCGGACCTTCACTCATGAGGTATTAATACTTCATGATTTTAACTTTCGTCTTCTATTGTTAGTTCTTTCCCAATAGCTGATTATTGAATTTGGCATCGAAAATTCTATATGATCAATGTTCTTCGCCCTATAATCCAAAAATAGCAGTAAAACAACTTGAATCTAGGGCGTGCAGTTTTTTCCTATGACTTGGCTACGTATTGCATTAGAAAAAGAATCTAGGAGGCTGGTGTAATTTCAATGCAGGTGGTATTCCTGAGCTTGACTTGCGAGCTTAATCAATTATGGTTCTTTCAAACAAGGGGAGGTACACCATAAATGAAATTGTATTCTTCCAGGGATGGAATCTTAGGCAGCACCTTCCTATATAGCTATGAGGATATAGAGACGATTGGTTACTCATGGAATTTATTGGTTCTAGGTAAAATTGGCAGGGATTTTTTTAATGGTATAATGTTGTTTCTAATGCCTTTTGTTTTGAGAAAGCTTTCTTTTACTGAGACGACTTCTTCAGTCTACAAATCATTACCAGGCTTAGGTTAATACTAATTCTTTGGTGACTCTATCTAGGTGGTGACCCTTTGGTACAGAGCACCAGAAATATTGCTTGGATCCCGTCATTACTCCACCCCGGTTGATGTGTGGTCAGTGGGTTGTATATTTGCTGAGATGGTGAATCAACGACCATTATTTCCTGGAGACTCGGAAATTGATGAGTTGTTCAGGATATTCAGGTGTATATATATTTCCAGCCAAGTATTTTGCTTCGCCCTTCTTGTTTTTCTTTTTCTTCTTTCTATTGGAATGCAGGATCCAACATTAGCATTAGGATTAGGGAAACCCGTTCTTATAAACCTTTATAAAGGTCATGCTTTAAATTACAACAATCAACATTGACGAGTCTATTGTTCTGGACAAGATTTTTCGATATTGTTGGACAAGCCATATTTTGTACAACCTTAACGTTTGGACTTCTTCCCTTCTCATTTTGTAAGAGCAAACAATTGAATGAAGTCCTAATCTGTAAAAAAGTGAAAAGAAGAATCTTCTGATCTGGTGGAAGTTAAATGTTCATCGTCTATGTTTCACTTTCATTTATATGGTTATAACTTCTAGATAAAAAACTGAGATATCCATTCAAGAATGAAATTTCGTGTTCATCTAGAAATTTCTTGAAAATGATGCCAGAACTTCCAGTTCCAGTTCCTAATAGACCTGTTGAAAGAAATTGTTGCAAAAGTTTCCAAATTGCATTTAACATCCTCACAGAGTTGTTTTCTTGGTGAAGAATCTTGGGCACCCCAAATGAGGATACGTGGCCGGGAGTGAGTTCTTTGCCTGATTTTAAATCCGCCTTTCCTAAGTGGCCTGCTAAGGTAATTTTTCTTATTTCTTACGTTTGCTTTGCCATTAATTCTTAAGAAATCCAAAGGACATATATTGCTGAATATCTTAAAATACATACCCTTAACTTCGCAGGACTTGGCAACTGTTGTTCCAAATCTTGAATCGGCTGGTCTTGACCTGCTTTCTGTAAGATCATTTTTGCTTTCGTTACCACAATGTTTATGCTAAATGCCGCACATAACGCAGACCATCTACTACCAATTCGTTTATCAATGTCCTAAGTGTTTTTTTCCTTTCTTTTTTTTATTTCCTCGTGACAGAAAATGCTCTGCTTGGATCCGAGCAAGAGAATCACGGCCAGGAGTGCTCTTGAGCATGAATACTTCAAAGATATATCATTTGTGCCCTGAATCCTGAATCCAACTTCAAGGCAGACAATTGTCTATAGTATGCCTATAACCCTATGGATTTTGATTGTGTGAGATTTGTGTGCATGTGATTTTTTTCTACCAATTTGTTTGACATAATTCAGATCATTTCGATTTAGTCCTTCACCTGATTTGTTAGCCCAAGTGGGTGAGAGTCCACTCTCGGTCCCATCCTCTCTTTCTAGCTCTTGAAAGATACACATGAAGTTGCTTGTAATTGACCGTCCATGTTTTTGTGAACCGCTTGAGGAATGGAAAATGTTAGGTTTGCCTTTATCCGCACTTTTTTTGCGTTTTCCATCTTGCTAGAATGCATAAAATATTAATAATGATGACCAGTAGCTTGGTGGAATTCGTTCCGGGACTGAATTTTTAGCGACTTAACAATCTTAGGTACCATAATATGTTGTCACTGGTGATTTATAGTGTTTAATGCCTCAAGGCAGTAGAAATCATGCTAAGGCAAGTAAAAACTGCGGGTCGGAATTAGTAGTAGCCGTTCATGCTTCATAGAACTAACAAGGTTTGAAGAATGAAGAAGATAAATAACATTAAATGCTTTCAAAGTGAACAGTATATAGCTTAAAAGGGAACAAAATAAATTGATGGACCAACTTTGTGCTTGAACGACCTGTGTTTGGTAAGGAGGGAAAAAAAAAAAAAAATACAACCCAGGTGAGAAAAATAGATTTGTTTTCAAATCGGGGTTTGGTAAGGAGGAAAAAAAAAAAAAAAACATACAACCCAGGTGAGAAAAATAGATTTGTTTTCAAATCACAGTTTATTTTAGCAGCATGATCAATAAAGTTTCCGGTTTAGAGGAGTATTCTAATTTTTGTATGCAATCTCGATATTCCTAAAATCAATTAAATTTTGTTTCCATCTCTAGTTTCGGGTATTTGTTAGCGAGTCAACAGATTAATCTGCGTGAATGAACGAGTTATAGAAAAGTTACTATGAGTGAATGAGTGAGTTTTAGAAAGGTTGTATCCTTTCCCCATGGCTAGGGCTGGTAATTTCAAACACGACACAAGGATGCGATACGAGAATAACATGAAATAAATGGATTTGGA